>PNEQ01047505.1:0-31803 GCA_003012365.1 Medauroidea extradentata
TGAATGTGTACACGAAAACGATCGTGCGAAAACGTAAATAGTTAAAGTTCATAGAACACTGTATACAGATAAAGATATCCAACTTTTATGTTAATTCACTTTCACACACCCGAAAATTGTCCAATGCGCATGCGCGAAGGGCGCAGATATACTTGCGTCGAGCCATTTGCTAGTCGCAGATTTTCAGGCACTTTGCGCCTTCACGTGACCACTTGCACCTGCGTATTTGTATATTTAATACCAAAGCAACGCAGCGCAAATGCAAATTTTGCGCTGCACCTCTCAAAAGCGATATTTAATCGCCCCCCCCCCCCCCCGGACTCCCCTCCACCCACGTTTTTAATTCAGGGTGTCAGCAAAATAATTTAAAATTGAAACTTTGTTGTAATATTAATTAGGAGGAGTAGGTTGTATAATACGGTTTGAGTGGGTAGGTGCCCCTGTGTTAATTATCACTTTATCTGAAGCTACTAGTTGTAGGCATGTTAATATTGAAAATAGTTTAGTTTTCAATTAGGAATTTTATATTCTTAATTTTTATTCATAGATTTTAATAACAGGGTTTGTAGCCTATAAATAATTTTTCTATGCAACATATGTGTATTATTAGACGTACTCCTATACACATTCATTACTTTGGTATTAAGCACGGGGATCAGCCTCACCTTCTCCCCCAATTAAAATATTAAAATATTTCGTACGCCCCTCGCCAATCCTGTTCTATAACGTCTAACGTGTCCATTGATTGTGAAATTTGAAACTTATGCATTAAGACTTAGGCAGTAGAAATTAGAATTTTGTTCAACGCGATGTTTTATACTGGAACGTGGATAATTGAACGGTCACAGCTTAATACTAAAGTTCGGCAGAGGAAATCACTGCAAAAAAAACTTCCTAAAATGTTTAGGAAGTAATTAACCTAAACACAGTATGGTACAGTTAATATACATCATCTTGTAAATACGCAAACTTTTACACTTGTTTCAATACAAGTCTGGTAACTTCAGTATACATTTTACTGTTTTATAAAAAGTTTATGAGTGCTACCATGGATGTCTGGTAAACAATTCTACCATACCTACTTTCTTAGCTCTCCTATACGCATGTGTGGCAAATTTACAAACAATAATTTAGAGTGTAGTTAGTTCAAACAATCACAGAAAAGGCCGGTATTTCCCACGAGGCCGTTCGAAACTCACCCGATAACTGCAATATTGATTTTACCTACCAAATAAACACAAGACTGGGTAATTTTAGAATAAAGAAATGTAGTTTGCTACGAAATCCAAGTTTTAAATGGTAAAACTAGCAGAGCATTGTGTACATGTCTCGATCATTTTATTTGCTTTTATTTCCATAGCTTCATATTAATCACAACTGCCATATATTCAAGGTTGAAAGTCTGTTTCTATTGGCTGTAGCTACATAGGCAGTAGTCTCGCTATTATGTAAGCTAAATTTTTGGTATTCTTCTGCTCACTTCTTAAGAGTTAGTGGGCGGTAGCTCTCTCGTTTCGTTCGAGGCACGGAAATGGGGAAGGCGATAGGTCGAACACAACACGTCCGTCAGACACCTCATCGCCTCTAGGCGCGAAGGAAACTAGCGTGTAGTGTTCTCGTAGAATGTGATTTCCAATGAGAATTCAAGCGATGACCCTGTTGTTTTATTTTTGGAAAGTTTGTAGTAATGTTCAATGCAGGTTTCTATGGCATAGTTTTCCGATTACAATCGATATTTTCTCAGCTACAGCAACGTGAAAAAGACATTTTAACATTTTCAGGAGTTCGGGAATCATGTTTTTAAAAAGCGGACGGCATTTGTTAAATCATTGGGACACAGTTTGAAGCGTGTCTTATTTTCGTAGATAAACGGATTGGAAACATTTTTAATAGTCACACAAGAAAGGCTTTCCGCACCATACTACAGCACGACTCGCACGCCAGATCAACTAACTCTTAAGGGGAAGTGTCAGATGCTAAATTTTACTTATCGATTTTCTGCAGCAACTTTTGTTTTAAAATATTTCTGGTAAATGTGGCAATGTCAAGGCATAGAAGGTAATTGTGTTGAATTTTGGAGATCGTTATTGTGTTACATGTTCATGTTATATTGGACTTGTAATCGTTCTTGAAAGCTAACTTATAATTCCCTTGCAATGATTCTGCATGATACATTTTTGAAATAATCCTTTGTTATTTACTTATGACTAGCAGTTTAACAGGAATGTATCATATGCCTTGATCTTTGAAAGAACTGTGCAATGGGAGTGCATGACTTGTCGAAGAGAAAATTTTGATAATACAACTTGAATAATTTCTATGGCCCGAAAACTGAAAAATAAATATAATTATCTAACAGTTCTCTTTAAGAGGCTGTATCATCTCTCTTATTAAAAATATTAATTTTCGTTTAATAAATAAATTATGTGATGAATAACCGGCAATGTTTCTTTATAGAAACATTTTTATTTTACTATTAGATGTGTATTATTGGATGAAATCGGTGCTGGGAGTAATTTAGTGTTTATCATTTGGTGAGAGGAAATTTTAATCTTCAAATTTAAATTAGCATAATTATGCCATAGTTACGCTGTAATTTTTCGAATACAATGTACGCAATGAAAGGTAAAGTAATTAGCTACGTCGTTATTGAAATATTTTCAATTAAATCTTGCGAAATTGTTAATCAGGAAGGAATTTAAAAAAATGACACATAATAAGTGACACGGGCTATTAAGTCCACTTCTTACTATTCAATATTTGGGATGTGTAAACCCCTTAACTCGTGGCTATCTTGTCTCTGGCAGCAGCTCACGCCATGTGACGTCACAGGGACTCCCACACGCTGGCGGTGGCCGCGGATTATAGATTTTCCTCCCCGAGAAGCAATTTCACGATCCACGGCACACGTCCCGCTCTGGCTTGCTTGCTGTACACAGGAGTGAAGGCTTGGTTGGCAGATGTTAGGCCCCGGGGGGAGGGGAAGGGGGTGTAGTAGCTTGTGGAGGGTAGCACCGGGACCGAAACTGCATTTCGCCTAAGTGAATTCGAAAAGCGGGACCGCCCGATATCCCATTAAGTTTTTTTTTACCGACTTCACCTTTCCTCCGTAAAAAAAAAAAAAAAAAAAAAAAACGTAGTTTCGCAGTGCCGAAAAAAGTTTTATCTCCAGGTAACCAACAAAATCGATTTAAAAGATATCTGCAATAAAACGAAATAGGTAACGTTTCCCCAAATTTTAGACTGCTTTCTCTCTCGGAAATATTTAGTTTCTCAACTATGGCTTTATTTTGCACAGCATTACAAATTGTATTGTACCCTTACAAATATTCTAAAATATAAGGTAATGATAAAAGATTCAGAAGAGGATTTCTTCACGTGGCATAGTTTAAAGTTGTAAAAAAGTTATGTCAGTGTGTAGATGTCGGTTAACTCGGGATAGTTGCGAGAATTGAAAGAAATCACAGAAAAAAGGAATAACAATAATAGTATAAAAGAGTTTAAGTGTGCGGTGGACAGCAATTTTTATCGTCATGTTTTTATTTTTATATTTGTACCAGATATTTTTTTTTGTTTTAGACATAAAATGTGACAAAATGTTGCTCTTGTAAAATTTTTTTATTGCGCATAGTTTTTGCGTAATGGCTCGTTAAAACCAAAATTTGCGTGTATCCGTTTCAAGGACGTCACTAAAACCGACTCACTTATGAAACTGGAAAAATTCAGAGTGAACAATGATGTTGTAGGCTACAAATTCAGCTATGTTAAACCACAAAATAAAATAAATTTGTATTTAATAAAAATAATAAAATTTTAAATCATCATTTTTAATTTTATTATTTTTTTAATACAAAAAGTTTTTATTCTTTGTGTTTATGTACTTGACATTGTAGCCTGCAACGTCTTTATCCGCTGTGATTTTTTTCAGTTTGGAATGTCAGTTGGTTTTAGGGTTTTCCTTAAAACAGGAAATATGCAAATTTTGAATTTAACAAGCCATTATGCGAAAACTATGAGAGAGAAAAAAATTTCATTAGAACAAAATTTAGTCACATTTTGTGTCTAAAATAATGAAACATATCTCTGGTATAAATAAAAAATAAAAACAGGGTAATGAAAATTGCAGTACACTACGTCGGTATGGGCGGCGCCTACTAGGACCTTCAACAATCCTGATTTTATTCGAAAATCATTCCACGTGTCATCACGCGGTCAGTCTACGAAAAACATTGAATGATCCTTACACAGGCTTATTTATTTGCCACACACACTACTTTCGTTTCTAACAAGTACATTTTTTGAGTGCGAAAATGACGGAATTTGGACTTTTCACTGCGATTTTTATGTAAGAGTGTTCATTTTCAGGAGCCTCTGAATACAATAGACCTTAGAGCGAAACTTTACCTTTCATAACGTACGGTAAAAATACATTGTTGTCGCTGAAAGTCCCATAGTAAAAACGGTTCGGCAGAAACTTTGCGCGCTAGTTCATTGCTTGGTGTCCACGTGGAAAAAAATGCATAATTTCGTATTTGTACGGTATAGCGTTCGTTTGATACACTTAGCTTGTGACTACATTTTCCGCTTGTAAAATTTTTTTAGCTCTCATAGTTTTCCCGTAGCAGCATGTCGAAGTCAAAATTTGCAACTTACGGGAACATAGGAATAACAAAAAACCAAGTGATATACTCGAATGAAGTAATTTACACTGAATTGAGATATTATGGATCATGTGCTAACAGATCTAAAAACATACAATGAAATTGTTTTGTACTTTTTAAAAATGTTTGTAAACGGTGAGAGTATACATCATTTATGGCAATTAAAAAAAATGACAAAATGACGTGCGTTTTCAAATATTTTACCATACGACCCATAATATCTCAATTCAGTGTAAATTATTTAATTTGTGTAATAAACTTTGCTTTTGTTCTTCCTATGTTCCCGTAACTTGTAAATTTTGACTTTGACAGGCCGCTATGGAAAAACTGCAAAAGCTGAAAATTTTTTTCAAGTGGGAAATGTAGTCACAAGTAACTAACTCCACGTCGTGTAAATATAACATTTTAAATAATTACCATGTGAACACCCTTAAGGCGATGTGGCTTTTGATGCGCGCTTCAAGGTCGACTCTATATCTCCGTCCCTCCAGAGCCTCCGACGCACAGATAGGTGGTGCCCTTAATACAACGTGTTTTGGTCTGATAAGGCTATTCGAAACACACACATATATCCCCAGCATATACATGCACACTTTGTGTATATGTGCGTGTGCACATTATATATAAGGCATTCTTTCGTACACCTCAACTTCAGTTTCTAACGAACATTGCTTTCTCTAGAGGCTAATTGATTCGCCTCTTGCCGGTTTTGTGAAGATATGCTTGGTTAACAAAGGAAAATTTTGTGCGGAAAAAATCTTTATCTTATGAAAATGCCTTCCAAATTTTAAGTTTTGGAAATGCTGGAATACGCTGAAGGACATCCGTAGTTAATTGCAGAATGTTTGCAAAACGGTCGCATCTAAATTTTAATTTTTAAATTTTTTCATGGCAGCTCAAAATTTCCCTTGAATGCGTTGTTCACTATAGATCATTACTAATACGGCTGTAAGATTTCAAGTTCATGCCAGAGTGGCTGACGCAGTAGGAAAGTGGACCATTCATCGCCACTTTGCATTGATTTGGATATTTCATTCGTTAAACTACGAAAGAATTCATTATTTTAGTTTCATTGAAATATTCGTTCATTAAAATTGTCTTGCAATACTAACAAAAAAAATTGATGTAATTTTTGGAATGTCATAACAGTTGCATTATTACAAGGAGCTCATATATGTTAAACATAAACATTTCATCTAGTCGAGTTATTTGTCATGCCGTAACCAAATATACAAAAATAAATAAAAAATATATGTTCTCAACATTAAATAAAATTAAAATAAAAATTTTTTCTTAAGTTTTTAAGGCGTTACAGAAAGAAAATTTTTTTAATTATAGTGTGTGAATGAAACGAAGTTCTGTTACTTTACAGTGCGTTATTAGTAGATAACCCTTACTTATCTCAATTTGACAGTATTTTATGAAGCATTGAAATAAGCGTGTTAACATAAAAACGTGGTAGGCATACCGCCAAACAGAGAGCGTAAATGTTTGTCGAGGGTCTGGTGAAAAGCTTTTACTTGGGCATGTGACATTTTTTCCCCGGGCCGCTAATTCCAAGTATGACGTCGCGCCCTCATTAAGGGCCCATTTCGCAGTGATGGGAACCGCGCCATGCCCCAGGTTCACCAAGCAGATGGCCGTTCTGCCACTACCTTCAGCGCGGTGACGGGAAATACATTACAGAAAACTCATTCATACTCGTGCGAACATGTGTCGATACGTGTATACACAGCTTTTTCAAAATTGCATGTCAATTAATGGAGGTACAATCGCCCCATAACGGGTCCGTAAATGCACAGTTCACAGCATTTGACGTACAGTTCATACCACGTGGGCGGGATCAAATTAGTGTGGAATCTTATTGCAGCTGTTTTTTCGGCGACTTCATACCAGAGGAGGCGTATTTCATTAATCGAAACGCATTGTGTGATTTACATTTTATATCCGAATCAGTGGTTGGTTGCATTCAGTGTAATGTTTTCACTGAAATTCCAGTAAACAATATATTACTAACTGATGAACCTGTAGAATTCACTAAATATCAGTTAACAGACTGGTGAAATTCACTGAGAATAAGTCGAGATCTCTTTGAAACAAAAATAATTTAGTCATTGAAATAATCGACAATGTTTCACTAACTTCAGTGGCTCATTTTTTATTAAAACGACTGGAATTTCTCCGAAGTGGTTCCTTTCTCACTGATACAAGTTTCGAGTGTAACATTACACAGCATCTTAACCCAGCTTGCGCGTCATGTACTTGGTTAATGAAACAGTGCTTTTTCAGGCACATGTTTGTGCAACCTTTAAAGTCAGTAAGTTACGAAAAACAAAACAAGAAATTTGATCAAAATAAATTAGTATTACCGTGAGTAATGTGTTTTCTTAATGTGGTGTCTGCTTATCTTACTATAAAACAAGAATACGGTAAGTGAATACTCGACACACAACCAGTGCCGGCTAGTGGGTTGTTGCAGAGCAGACTTCAGATTCTCAGAACTATACACTTCTCTAATGGTCATGTAAATGAATTTTTAATTTTTGTAAAAGTAAGATGTAAGAAGTAGAGTTTCAAACATTGAGCGTACGCAATTGCGAGTTTGCTGTCCAAGCACAGCCAATAGGAAAGACTTTGAGTATCGTATTTTTGGCTGTGTTGAATATACCGAAGGTTGCGGATAAAAACAAGTATAATTTTGAGGAAATAATAATTGCGCGAAGTTACAACTTCGCTCCACTGGTATTTGCAATTTTATTATACCTTGAACTACGTAGCAAATGACATTTTTTTCCCCTTAAAAGTACCTAGTCTACGTATTTTATAGGCTAACGCAAGATGGAAGTTTTCGGGCGAGTTCCGAATGGCATCATGGGATCACTTACATGTTCTGTGATCAGTTAAACATACGTTTTGCACCGCCGAACTTGCGCAGTAACAGTTGAGTTGTGCATGCTTCGGTATAAATCAGTGTGACGGAAAAATCCCAGGTTCTGCTGCTTAAGGACACCGCCTGCCTCACGCTTCAAATGCGTTACGGTGTGTTCGTAAAAAGGTTTTTTTTTCTACGAAACTGTTCCACTTATCATATTGTGCCAACGTACAAAAAGAAAGCACACTTCAGACAATATCGGAATCGCATTGTTAAGACACTATGCTCATTAAAAACAGTTTCTGTCCTCCAACTTAGCTAAAAAAACGGCCGTTTCAGACTGGCTTTTTTTCAAATGTACTAAGTGAATGTATATTAAACTCAGATAGAAATTGAAGTTTGCTACAGATACTCCACCAACAAAATTGCATGGTCACCGTTTAAAGTCCCATTGTATAAACGGTTCGGCAGGAACCTTGCAAGTTAGTTCAGCGCTTGTCTCGTTAAAGCGATGTAGGATTTGATGCGCATTTCAAGGTCGACCTTATATCTCAGTCGCTTCAGAGCCTCTAACGCGCAGACAGGTGGCGCCTTTAAGTCTTGATACTTAATTTTAATAGTTTAATTCCCTTAATATTTACTGTTTCCGACTTCAATAGGACCGGATCAGGAATATGTAGTAGGCGAGTTCTGCTACAGACAAAATGGGAACGTGTAGGTCCTGCTGCGGTCCACGAGAAAAAAAAAACCAACTGAAGCTGATAAACACAAAAGAGCCCAGGCGAGGGAGATAAGAAGTGTACAAAAAAACGGTGATGAAATATATTGAAAATATGTGGCGTGTTCTAAGTAAAACGTTGAGCCACGAACATGTTTCGAAAATATTTTTGCACCGTTTTGTTTCATTGACTTACGTGTATACAGGCATCTCTGCTCTACGGCCATTGTAAGGTTAATTCTACTACAGGTTAGAAAGAAAATACGGTTTCTTATGGGAGAGCTTGGCACAGGGAAGATTTCTGCAACTAGTTTCGCTTCAATCGCTAAGAGACTAGATAAATACGAAACCGTAGTAAAATTAAATTTAAATAAACGTGGAAATTATAATAGTCGTTCAATTTAATTTTAAAGTAAAAAGAAACCGATTTCGCGTTTTAAATTATGAACTTAATGTACCTTAAAATTCAGGAAAGATCTGTGATTGGTCAGTTTGGTGCACTTAACGATACCAGCGCTCAAGCGGCAGAAATTTTCCTTGTGCCAAACTTATAACATTGATCTTTCTAACCTGTCGTAGAATTAACCTTATCCCTACTTATGTGCACATCCGAAGTTCTTATTCATTGGCAGTGATTGGAAGATACATTATACGTTCGCGTTGTTATTCGACGATTGGCTAAGAATTCACTGGTCTATGCTCAACCGAACACACTCTGGGACGTTATTGTTAGGGACCCTGTTTTTTCGCGAAAATAATTTTGCCCCACTTTGTTTCAGTGCCTTACGTGCGCACCTGCAATTCTGCTTCATGGTTATTGGCAGCGTGTCGATATGAAGAGCCGTATATCATTTGTCTGAGCCAATTACAATAAAGTCTCTGCAACACCTCACGTCTGTGATTCGCCGGTAGAATCCCAAGCCTGGTGGCAGTTAAAATATCCAATCACTGACCACGAAGCAGAACTGCAGATATGCACGTAAGGCACTGAAACAAACTGAGGCAAAATTATTTTCGCATAAAACCAGGGTCCCTAGTTATTGTCTACGGGCCTTCCTGTAACTGTCTGCCCGCATTACAGGCCAGTGGACAATACAGAGTTGTCCTTACGTCAGTTTTGAAAAACATCATTCAGGCACACCACCAGTGGCGGCTCGTGGGTTGTTGCCAGGTAGGGCTGCAGTTGCCAAGAGCTGTACAGGGTTGTGCGCTGGTTGACTCTACAGCCACTGACACGCTGATGTGCAGGTGCCCCTTACTACTGAGTGGTCACAACATATCTAGTAGCCCGCAAATATTTCATGCTCGTTGGTCTGCGGCGCGTTTATTAAGAGTGTACAGTTCCGACTATCTGCAGCCCCACCTGGCAACAACCCACGAGCCGCCACTGCACACCACACAAACTGCCAACCAACTGAATAAGTCAGATGAACACATAGTAACTTGGAGTCCAGTCAGCTGTCAAATAATGACCGAGGAAAGGAAAATTTCCAACAGGCTAGAATCTCTTGTATTATGCATACTCAAGCCCCGTCTATTCGTTCATCGTATGCTGTTCCACTGAGTAGCAGTTAGTTGACAAATGGTCGGGGCTCGAGTATACATAGAGTAGTTCACTCTAACATGCAGGTCATTGAATTCACGACATTTTCCTGTTCCTAATAATGACACGAAAGTTGCAGGTCTGTCCTGGTTGGATTGTTTTAACTCTCATCGTCCGGGTGTTCTAACACCAAATCACTAGAGACATGCAAAATTCACGTTATTTTCTGACAGCTGACTAGATTCCAAGTGACTATAGGCTCGTTCGACGTCTCCCGCTGGCCGATATTGTCGTGACTTGCCGCGGAGAATGCTTACACGGTAGAGAGGCCAGTCTCTGTTAAGACGTGACACACGTAAATGACAACATATGAAAGTTCGTGGTCAATTGAATAGCAGATTATACTCTGTTATGTATAGGAAAGTGAAGTTTAGTCTGCTACCAAACGATAACGCGAATTTTGCATGTCTCTACAAATCGCTTGGGCCATGAACTTTTCGCGAAAATAAATTTTCCCCAGTTTGTTTTAGTACCGTACCAGCAGCTGTGCTTCGCGGTTATCGGCAGTGTGTCGTTATGTAGAGGCGTCACTCATTTGACTGAGCCAATCACAGTGCGGTTACTGCGACACCATCTGTCTGTGGCACTGACAGTTAAAACATCAAATTACTGAATATGACGCTCAGCTGCAGACGTGCACACGTGAGGTGTTGGAAACAAACAGGGGAAAAATTATTTCTACAAAATATTCGTGGCCCTACAAATCACAGACATTTGTGGTTCGGAGCAACATTTTTCTCAGAAGCCGCTGCACAGACTCGATGCCAACATCCATGACGCAGAGTTGCAGGTGTGCACATAAGGCATTGGAATAAAGTGGAGTTGCAGGTGTGCACATAAGGCATTGGAATAAAGTGGTGCAAAATACTTTCCACCAAAACTCAGTGACTATAGTCATTAATACGAAATTCTGAAGACGACCGAACGTCCTGGTTTCCGCGCCATCTCAGTTACCACTGGTGGCTTACGTATGTTCAGTGACGGCGGAAGGTATTTTTGTATAAAAAAAAAAGTGGGGGGCAGGATCGTTGACAGAAATTTATTTACGAGCCTCTTTCCTGTAAATACTTATTAAACCGGGGGATCCGGGAGTCCTTTCCTGGACAATTTGGATTTTAGTTAGCTAATTGGTGCTATTTAAGTGGTTTTTGAGTCTAAGTATTAATTAAACTACGGGAAGAAATTGTAATATTTTTAAATATTAAAACTTAGGGTCGGTACAAATGCCGTTACTGTTCCTCCCCTCGGTTCTAGAGGAGGGACAGTGTGCCCCAGTCCCTCCTCCCTTTCCACCCCGCACTGCGTACGTTAGTCCCTGGGAGCCGATTAAACGTAGCCACCTGCTATTTGCACCGACGCAGCGTGACGCAAGTGCAGAGCAAGTTAAATGCTTCTTCTATGGCATTACGTGAATAAATTATTCCAATGCAGCGCAAGCAGACCTAACACTGGTGCAAATTTTGCGTTGCACCCATAAAATGCGATATTTAAACGCCCCCCGTTGGCCAAGAATTCCCTCCGCATTTCTCTTCGTTGACAGCCGTTGCTTTGATCTCGCTTTATCTTCACCACTCTTCTGCTACTTCATTCGCAATTTGCCTTGTCAGACTGTGTTCCTCAATTCTCAAAGTCTTGTTTCTGTCTCCTCTTTTTATCTATTTCTCTTTCGTCTCTTCCCTCTGTCCTATCTCACCCATCATCTTCCCCAAGAGTGGCCTATCAATTTAACACTTCACTTCTTTGAGTTTCTCCTCTAATTTCTAACCAGAAGACTCATTACACATTAATTACTCTCTGGAACATCAGTCGACAAAATCCTCTTCACTTAGTACTAATAACTCAGTCGTGCTGGGAAATGCATCGCGAAATTCTTTTTTCCGACCCATCGCCACACGCGAGCTATGTTTTGGCGATCGCCGTCCCAAATAGCCATTTTTAAGTTAATTTTGGTTGAATTCAATAAGTTCAGTACACAAGTACATCTATTCGGGTAAATTAACTTGAGAACCACAGGGATACAAATCGTAATATCGCATCCTACCAAATTAATTGATCAGTTTATTCTGCCAATTTACTTGTACAAGAATAGTATACCGTTACTGTGTTGAATACAGATTTCAAAGCTGCGTTTGGAATATTGGATGTTTTGCTCCGTATTTATTGTGTTTTAGCGGTTTCCCGCTATTCGTTCGCGTGTTTTTCATTTAATGCGATAGTATACTTAGTATATGTATGTATATTTTCAATACATAATCAAGAAATAAGTCTTCAATAAAACTGATAATTAAAAAAAATATTATTTAATAAAAGTATTTGATAAACAAATCTGACATTTCAACTTTCGTGTAGATAACGAACATTAAAGTAATTAATTTATATTATTGTTTTTATTTTATAAAATTATTAAATTAATGTAAACACATCCGAAAATTCTAAACGGTGCAAAATTATTTTACGGTCGTTAATGATCGTTTAAAAAACATTTTAAAAAAAACTTTTTTTTCAATTAATTTAAGGGATTCCCTATTCTGTCTTCTGTCCCGTTTGGAGCACCACCTTCCTCTTATATATAACACACACACATATATACACACACACATATATACACACACACACATATACACACACATATATATATATATGTATGTATATATATATATAATTTTTATAGAAACTTTCGCGGGTGCAAGTACAACTCAGCAAAGTTTCATTGTTGCCAGATGAATGGTATATTAAAGCTTAAGTTACAGACAGATAAACAGTCATGTTCGTGTTATATACATACGAAAGATGTATAATGGAGAAACGACTTCCAACATTTTGATTTAACCCTTTCAATACCAAAGTATTAAGGTATTTGCAGTTAGGTAAAATGTATGCACTATACTGAGTACATGTGTATAGCAACCAATTAACTGTTTGTGCGAAAATACGTGTTTATTGTCGCTCGCAATTCCTAACGCATGCACCGACGCACACGACAATTACACGTCAAACAACCTGAACGGGAACCTTTGGCTGCAGAAAATTCTATGTATAGCACCGGTATTAGATTTACTTCGCATCCAACACGTCCAAGAATTTAGACACATGTCCTGAGTCCCTACCTAACTTCCGGAATGCCTGCACTCTTCATCCGAACAAGCAAATACTAATGTTTATCAGATGTTTTGTTCACTGATTTAAATTGTTGAAACTACTCAATCCGAAATCTGCGAAAACCTACTGGTAATCAGTGAATGTTAACTTATTCCCAACTTAGAATGAAAGGTTTTGAATGTAGGCTACATTGAAACGTTCACTGGGCGTATTTTTACGAGAAGAACCAGCAGCCAGAAGTCTCAAAGATCAGATTACCCTGCTCTACACAGTAAAAAAAAAACATAAACCGTGAAGGGGTTCGATTTTTAAATGTTTGTTGCAATGAGCATTTACTATAAGAATTTATTGGTTTGTGTACATACACAATTGCTCATGTTTTGTTGACCAAACTTGTGCTAAAAGACAAAGTTCAAAAACAGAAAAAAACAATCCCAGCGGAGTTCAGTCAGGTTTTTATACCATTTATTTTATTTTTCAGTTTTTAATCAAACAGCAAGAGTTTTAAAGATAGAATACAGTCGGATTTTGATAACACCCAGACACAAACAATGCACATAAAGAAAGCTAGATGCCCAATAATTCTTTTTTTATTTCTTTTTTGTCTTATTCAATTTTTTATTGGGAATCTGGTTTTCTATATGTCCATCTTTTGTGGCTGGGTGTTGTCAGTATCCGAATGAGTTCTATCTTTAGAATTCTTGTTGTTTAAATAAAAAATAAAAATCTGACGGAATTCCTCTGGGATTGCTTTTTTCTGTGTTTCGTATTATGTCTTTTAACACAAGGTTGGTCAACAAAACATGATCAACGGCGTATGTCCACAATCCAATTACATTCTTATAGTAATAGGACTTTTTTACTCGCAGTATGAGACACTTTCCTTATTCAACCTCTTAAATAGAACATATGTCATTATTAGAGACTGGAAAATGTCGCGAATCCAGCAACCTGCAGGCTAGAATCCATTGTATTCAAACTCCAACTATTTGTCCACTAGCTGCTACTCAGTGGAACAGCAGACAATGGACGAATTAGACGGGGCTTGAGTATGCATAGGACAATGGATTCTAGCCTGCAGCGCATTGAATTCGCGAAATGTTCCCGTCCCAAGTTATTATACAAGTCTGGTAACAGCAGAATTAAACCGATTGTTTCCCAAAAATGTGTAGAAATGCTGTCACTAATGTGTGGGGTAGAATTTTTCATACCTATTTTCTTAACATTTCTGTATGGTAAATTTACAAAAAAAAATATATTACAGTGTAGCCACGGAATCTCGCAGCAGAGGATCGTACAGCGGCAGGAAAAGCCACCGTATTTCACGAACAAGCGGCATGTTTGCGAACTCCTCCTGCGACTAATTCTTTCCTCCCATTCGTGCTAGGAGATCGCGGTAATTTCAACATTAAGCTTTGCTTTATTTAAATGTAATGCCTTCCGTGAGGACAGTCGCAGCTTCTAAATCGTTACGAACTGCCGCAATTTTTGTCGTGGGTCTGTGCTTCCCCTTTCCATTCTCCATCCCACCCCCCACCACAACCCTTTTTTTTTCTGTGTCTTCTCTTTACGAGAGTCGCCCATTTTTTCCTCCTTCTTCACTCCCCGTGCGTCTCGGGCGCTCCTTCCTCCCATTTCCGCTAATCCCTCCCTTCCATTTCCTGAAATACGAACACATTCGTAATCTGCTAAAGAATTCCATTCAGATGGGCTCTGTAGGAGGATAAATCGTTGCCGCAACACACGCCTAGGGGCTTAACAGTGTCTCCGGGGACGTCTTCTAGCGGGCCCTAGGAGTGGGGCCATGAATTTTTGTATCTGTCATTTTATTTTTTGTGGGACTGCAGTTTTAGAATGGGAACCGTGTATAATCCGCAAGGATAAATTGGTAAAAATCTATGTGTGAGTTTGGTCCTTCGACTGTTCGTACTACGGATATTGTATTTGTTGCATTTAAAAGAAATTTGACTTTAAATGGGAAATTTCAAAATATGTTGGCGACTTGAATTCCTCTTAAGAGAACGGCATCTATTATAGACAGTTAAAGGAAGTGCTACTAATATTCACACTCAATTTTACGGTGTCCTTAGGACTAAATTGGTGTTTATAAAACTGTATTGTTTTTAATTCAATTAAACCTTAATATTTTCAAAATTGTAATCAGTATGTATGAGATGAAAGGCCAGGTGAATGACTAGTTTATATCCTGCTAGCGTATTTTCGAATAAATCTTCTTAAAATCGTAAATCGACAGAAACGAACAGAAATTCAGCATCACAGTCAACATAAACCAAGGCATCATTCAGGCTACAAATTACTTACAGTAATATCAAATTAATCTACGCTGTTAAGCAATCTTCGTAATATGGGATCAGCATTGTTGTATTTACAGTAGGTTTCCTTCGAAGCTGGTAACAGAAGTGCCGCAGTGAAAATAAGTCGTCTAATACAGTTCATGAATTCGGATGAAATTAAGATTGTGTGTTATCTTCACTTCAGTTGAACATGTTCGAAATAAACGATTTTTACACAACCAACAATACCTAAAAATATCTCACATTCTTCATTACTCCCGAGGTTTAAAAGAGCATGTTACTGGTATAGTACAGTTCTGGTCGTAAAATGTGTTTCTTGCAGCAGTTGAAATTAAAATTTATTCGTGACAGAAAGGCTTAGGCTGGAAGTTCCTTTGAAATCGTATGTAGTTAGGATTCTCTATCACATAGCTGTTATTTATAAAGAACACTAAATGTAAAATGGAGAATAAGATAACAGTTATTTTAAGACAGTGTTTGTTACACATATTTACTGTTTTGATATCTATGTGTACTCCTGATAAGAGATAAGCTAATTATTTGCTGATTTCAGACTTACGTCAATAAATGTAGATAACCGTCAACGAAATTAAGCTGTAAAAATTCTGCAATATAATGCTATCTCATTTGTGGATCCAAATTCCGTAATTAATTCATGAAAATTAGTTAAAAGTCGGCCAACATAAAATTATTAAATCTAGGAAAAGACTTCCCTAAGAGGGTGTGGTACATAATTCAGCGCTAAAAGTATTAATCTATAAATGTAGGTTTCTTGAAGCCAGTTTGCGAAAATTAAACAATATCAATCCGGGACAATAGTTTTAGCCAACGTTTTAAACAAAATTGTTTCCAGTGTTACAAGCTTCTGAGGCACAATCTTCTAACGCCGGAACCTCGTGCATTTAACTGCGGCGCAAGAGATTATGCGTAACGAATTAGTCATTCTGGGTAAATATTTACTCATAAAGTTGGCAAATACCATTACCTAGGATTGTCACTGAGTGTTATATCCATAGTGGCTTCGAAAAAAAGCGTAGAAATCAATTGATGTTTTCAGCGTATATTTCTCTACCACACACTCAAATGGGGCGCGGTCTACCGCAATTTTCATCGCCATTTTTTATTTGTACCAGATTATTATTTTTTTTTTTATTTTAAACACAAAATGTGACTAAATTTCGTTCCTATGAAATTTCTTTTTCTCTCATAGTTTTCGCATAATGCCTTGTTAAATTAATATTTTGCATGTTTCCGTTTCAACGACTACATTAAAACCAACTGATATACCAAACTCAAAAAATTACAGTGGATAAAGACATTGCAGGCTACAATGTCATGCTCGTAAAAATAAAGAATAAAAATTATTTGTATTTTAAAAAAATATTTAATTTTTAAAATTTTTATTTTCTGGTTCAGCATTTTTTCAAAAAACAAATATTTTTTATTCTTTATTTTTATGAGCATGGCATTGTAGCCTGCAATGTCTTTACTCACTGTGATGTTTTTTGAGTTTGGTATATCAGTTGGGTTTTGGTGTGGTCGTTAAAACGGAAACATGCAAAATATGACTTTAACAAGCCATTACGCGAAAACTATGAGAGATAAAAAAATTTCATAAGAGCCAAATTTAGTCATATTTTGTGCCTAAAATAAGAAAAAAAATGTCTCGTAGAAATAAAATAAAAAAAATTGGTGATGAAAATCGCGGTAGACCGCGCCCTTATTAACACCCGCGTAACATTTTAAGGGTGATCACGTGGCAAAAGCGCATATTGTAATATTTGTACAACATACTGTTAGTTTTATAGACATTACTTGTGACTACATTTTCCACTCGTGAAACATTTTTAGCTCTCTTAGTCTTCCCATAGCGGCAGGCCAAATTCAAAATTTGCAAGTTACAGGAACATGCTAATAACAAAAACGAACTGACTTACTTGAACGACATAATTTATACTGAAATTATATAGTATGGGTAATATACTAAAATATTTAAAACAACACAACCAAGTCCCTTTGTATTTTTTTAAAAAATGGCCATATAGAAAGAAAATTATCGTTATTTTAGATTTTTTTAATGCAAAGGAATTGCATTGTGTGATTTTAAATCTTTAAGCACATGACCCATACTACCTTATTTCAGTGTAAATTATTTCATTCGCGTAAGTCAGTTGGTTTTTGTTGTTAGCATGTTCCCGTAGCTTGCAAATTTTGACTTTGGCCTGCCGCTGTGGGGAGACTATGACAGCTAAAAAAATTTCACAAGTGTAAAAATGTAGTCAAAAGTATCGTCTACAAAATCAACATTACGTCGTACAAATATAAAACTACGCGTTTTCTTCCACGTGAACTCCTTTAACGTAAAGCCACAAGTTTTTCGTGAAAAGAAGTTTGCATAATTTTGTATCAATAACTAACGTGCACGTACGCAGCTGCGCTTCATGGTTATTAGTAGCGTGTGTTAGCTCAGACACGTCTCTCGCTTGACTTCACCATTCAGAATAAGGTTACCGTGACATCAGACGTCTGTGATTTGCCAGAAGAAACCGGAGACGAGTGAGAGATTAAACATCCAATCACTGACCATGCAGCACAGCTGCACATGTACGCATAAGTAGAGCCACGATTTTATGGCGAAAAGATTTTTGCACCATTTGGTTTCAATGCCTTATGTTCACATCCGCAACTCTGTTTCATGGTCAGTGACTGGACGCTTTAACTGACACACGTCTTGACGTTCTACTGACAAATCACAGTCGTATTACGTCACAATAGCCTCATTGTTATTGGTGCAGTCAAATGAGGGATATGTCTGAGCAAAGACACGCTGCCAATAGCCGTGAAGCAGAGCTGCCGAGGTGCACGCGAGACACTAAAAAACAAAATGTTGCAAAATTCTTTTCGCGACAAAATCGTGGCTCTACGCATAAGGCATTGAAATTAAGTGGGACTAGATATTTATGCCGCAGAAACGATGCTCTAATAATGTTTTCTATCAAATAAACCCACGAGATCCGAATATAGTTATTTCAAACTGGTTACACACACATATAGTATATATATATATATATATATATATATATATATATATATATATATATATATATATATATATATTATACGCACACGCTAGAATTCCAGCAACTATAAGTTCGTGTCGCTTTCGCAATTGGTCCTTCCTTGACTTATTTGACATTCCCTTAAGGCCATGGGCCCGAGTTTCTTCGCATTTAACGACAATTAGTTCTCAAAACTTAAATGGGAGCCGATATAGTGAAATCGCTTCGTAACTGTGTTATGGCTGATTTAAACTGCATACTCTAATTTTGTCGAGTCAGAAGACTGCAAAATAGTTGCTAATTAGTTAATTAACGAAATTTCCATTTAATTGATAAATTAGCTCTACCCATTATACAGTTTGTCTCGAAAAATTACATTGCATAGTAAAACCAATTTTAAAAAAGTTACGAAGCGATTTTACGATATCGACTCTCGTATGCATTTTAAAAAATAATTCTCTCGAAAGCCGAGAGACTCGGGCCCAAGCCCTTAACAGTGCTTGGTAGATAAATAAACGCTGAAAACATGAATTGATTTTCTACGCTTTTTTTGAAGCCAATATAGATTAAATACTCAATGACAATCCTAGGTAATGATATTTGCCAACTTTATGAGTAAATATTTATCCAGAATTACTAATTCTTTACGCGTGATCTCTTGCACCGCAGTTAAATGCACGAGGTTCCGACTTCAGAGATTGTGCCTCAGAAGTTCGAAACACTGGAAACTATTTTGTTTAAAACGTTGGATAAAACTATTGTCTAGGATTGCTATTGTTTAATCTTCGCAGCTTGGCTTCAAGAAGCCTACAGTTATAGATTAATGCTTTTAGCGTTGAATTATGTACCCATGCCCTCTTAATGTCTCTGAGGCAGTAATAAAAATATACCTCAACACGTCCCATTACACTGTGTCAGCGAGCACCAATGAACAGCTGTTGTCTGCCTGATTATGCAGATATTCTTGGAGACTAAACTACAAATCAGAGAACCCGCGAATTTTTCCTGTCTTTAGTCCGGGACATCTCAATTAAATGTACCTTCGGTCCACTTGCTTTAATTTTATACTACCAAAAACACTCGGGAAGGGGGGGGGGGGGGGAAAAAAGTAAAAAAAAAATGCAGTCAATAATTATAAGCATTGTACGGACTCATTTAATTGAACTTAATGTTAGTCTAACATAAATCATTGTCATACGCAGAGATTACATTCACCTAACTATAAATATTAAGAAATAGCCTTTAAATTATTATAACAAAACATTTCCGCTGATTTCTGACATTTTGATGGCGGGCCAGTAGAAATCTCTCTGCGCGCCGCATCTGGCCCACGGGCCGCCTATTGAGAAGGCGGTCATTACGTATCTTGAAATTATTCTTACAAGGGAGGTTAATGATTTATTTAAATGTTGTAGACGATCGCCATTGCAGTGTTACGTCGTCTCGGAAATCAAAGCGAGAACCAAGGAAAACAATAAACTTTCAGTCCACCTGAAGACAGCAGCAGACGCGAGCTCCCGTAACGTAGTTGAGTATGTCGTCTGCGAGAAACTCCTGTGATATGTGTTTTCATCACTATTTCGTCTAGTATTTTGTTTGTAACGTCACTGTTGAGTCGTCCTGTTTTGTGTGTCACTTTATCTTCGTCCTAGATATCGTCTACGCTGTCTTTACTTTGTGTGCTAAGTTTTCTCCGTATATGTTTTCTTTGTTATTATTTTTTTTCGACATTTCCTTTCTTTATTGATTCATTTCCTGTTATTTCCTCACAATTCCTCTTAGGATTCTTTAGGGTTTATTATTTATGTTTGTGTTGACCACAGCCAATTAGCTTGCTTCACTCTTGACTTCAGAGAAGACTTAGCAACGGACTGTCGTATGTCCACAATAATTCACAAAATTACATAATTAAATTTTTTTCAGGCGGCCTATTTTTGGCGCTAACTATAAACATGTGTGTTCTGCCGGTCACTATTCAGACATTTACCTTTAATATGGTAAAATGTTCACCTTAAGTTCGTCATAGCAGCAAAAATATCGACTGATATTTCATGAAACGTACCGAGCAAGGTAGACTCGCATTCTAGAGTACACGGGTTTGATTCTCTACTCCAGCCGTCCTGGTTTATGTTTTATATGGTTTCTCGAAATCGCTCCGTAGGAGTTGGCCGATTCCTCTCCGAGATACTGTCCTTGTGTTGAGTTGCCAAAACGTAAAGACCAGTAAAACATTGCTACAAACACGACCTCGTTTGAAAGAAGAGTTCTCAGTACTGTACAATTAACTGGAGAGCAACGAGGTAGAACATTCCGTATAGAGCGGCGTGGCTGTGTGTGAAAGTTAACACTTTGAGGTTTGCACATATTTTCTGCAGAGTAAAGCATAATCGTTATAGCAGTGAGTCGTCTGTATACGGGGCCGACAAGGAGAAACCACTAGGTGGGGCGTTAGACTACCGCGGTCTGGGAAACAGGTCCCACGCCCGGACCTACGGGTTGTAAGGGTGTCCCCCCGGTGGGTACTCCATGTAATAAGGAGTTCCATGTGGGATCCTTTAATACCAGACGGTCAGGCTGGAAAACCCACAAATGCCATGGAAATTAGGTAGTACTACGGGCGACCAGGTTAGCCCACGACATGGTTATCTGCCGTGACTGGTCAGGGTTGGATTAGTAGTGGTGGTGGTTGCCTATATGCTGGGCAGGCCTGGAAAGGACCCTTCCTCCGAGAAAGGCCGACGAGTTGACTGCGAAAGTGTCCGGGAGCAGGCCCGGACAGCCTGTTAGAGAGGAGATAGCTCTCGACTGAAACCAAGAGGGGGCTGAGCTGAGGATCTCAGTCGGAGGGACCAGTATTTGGGTGTGATCCTGGGATGGGTGGCCTTGGGCTCTCACAGTAGAATCGGCTCTCCTTTGGGAGGCTGCTGGAGGCGCAATTCTGAGCTCTGCGTTTGGGTGTAGCAGTCCCAACCGACTGTTAGCTAACGGCAGTTGCGATGGCAGGGCGTGATCTCTGCTCCACGCCCGTGGGGGCCGGGAGACGAAGGGCTTAACGACTATGTGTCCCTTAGTTAAAAAAACAAAACAAACAAATTCTGTATACGGGGCCGCGGTTCGCGTAGTGGCCAGAGCTCTCTCCTCCAACCAAGACGATCCGGGTTCGACTTCCGACGAGTTCGCTCGCCGGATTTTCACATGAACAATGCCGCTGGTCGGTGCGTTTTATAGGTAATCCCCCGTTCCACCGGGCCCCTTTATTTTGGTGTTGCTCAATACTCGCAACGTAAGACGCTTCTACATAAATACACACTGCTGACAACCATGCAGCAGGGCTGGCAATGTGCGCGCAAGGCACTGAATGTAACGGTGCAAACTGTCTCGACTAATAATGTGCCCATATGCGACGTTCTTGTCTCGTAATTGGCGTGTCTCCATTTGCCAGAGTCAACGGTAACTCTTAGTGCGGGACTACTGAACATTTGTGACTTGTTGCATAGCCGTCTTTAGTAGAAGGCTGCGGCCTTAGACCTGGCAACCTTGCCAGGAAGTGTCATTTTAACACTTATATTAGCTCTACATAGACAATGGCTTTTCTTGATTCGTTATTGTGCCCTACATATCGGCGAATCAGGAGAAGCCACAGCCGTTGGTGAGACAAAAGAAGTGTTACAATGACCCTTCCTGGCAGGGTTGCCAGATGGAAGACCGCGGCCTTCTACTAAAGACGGCTACGCTTGTTGTCAACTCAACAATGCCGCTTCATGGTTTTGAAGACTACAATAGCACGGAAAGGTTCTTGCTCTTTTCCACTATCTGTAAGAATTTGTCATAAACTTGTAGCCCGAGCTATGGCCAGCTGGGAAAAAACGTGGCGGCTCATTTCCTACGGACGTACTTGGCTGCATACTGGCTGCCCAAGGCTGTTGATACCAGCCCCGTGTGTGTTTGGTTCCTGCAGGTTGGTCTGGCTGCCGGCTAGCAAGGCGGACGCCTTAACGTTGATTGGTAGTAGGCGTTTCCGCAGTGTTAATGGCCAGCGTAACCATTTTGCTAGAATATATATTTATTTAATTATTATTAACTACAAGGTTCAGTGTTAAGCCCGTTTACGATAAGAAATATTTAAATAAGAACTTAAACACATAGAGTGTTCATACATATTTAATTTTCACACAAACACAAAACACCGGTTCTTACTTATATCTGGAGATGATGTAATATCGCTAAAAGGTTTTGTGTCAACATGTCCTTGAAAACTCTGTAGTTATTTGCAACATGTATGATTGGGCGATATACGTCTGACACACCGTAGCTAGGGGGCCGCGGTGGCCGAGTGGTCAGACCTCTCGCCTCCCACCAAGGCGATCCGGGTTCGGTTCCCGGCGGGGTCGGTCCGCGGATTTTCGCATGTGGCAATCGTGCCGGACGATGCCGCTGGTCGGCGGGCTTTCTCGGGGATCTCCCGTTTCTCCCGCCCTTACATTCCGGCGCTGTTCCATACTCACCTCATGTCACCCTTCACCAGCGCTAAAGGCCTCGATGTTAAGCGCTGACCAAAACCTCTTCACTCACTCACTCCGTAGCTGCCTGCAGACCAATAACAGGCATCAAATATTACAATAACGGGATTCTTATTGGCTAAGTCAAATAGGGCAACAGCTTCACGTACAAGTGAAAGTCAGTAATCTTCTGGTAAGCTAAACGTACGTGGAAACCCAGCAAACAGTCAAATTTTCCCGCGGTAAACCATCATCTATAATTATATCGTAATAAATTATTACACGTAGGAAGGCATAGTAAACAAATGTTTGCTGTAAAGCAGTGACAGAGTTGAACCAAGACACCCATGAGTAGAGAGAGTGAAAAATCACGACCATCTTTGGTACCAAAGTAGTCTCCAAAGTGCTATAGCATGTGGCGCCTTATTTCATTGGACGACGATGACTTGAGGCGGTTCAAACGATTACAGACGAATTACAAACGGCCAGTATCATTGTACCATAATTCTCACTGACCCGTTTAAGTATGAAAACGTGAATAATGGAATTTAAATATCGGACAGGTAGATATTACATCGCAACCTTGCATAAAGTAAACTTTACCCGCGATAAAACACTCCGTCTAACCATGAGATATAACATTGACTGGAATAATGCCTCAGGTCGCCGTCCTTCCAGCTGTTTCACTTAAACTTCTGTATTCAAAAATTATAACGTGTTGTAGGTTGTAGGAATTTTTTAAATATTATTACAGATGGTGGTACTTCGCGGAAAACTTGACTTTCTGTGGATTTCAACTCACTTTCAGTTTTATCAGAAGATTACTGGATTTACCTTGTACTTGAAACTGTTACTCTATTTGACTGAGACAATGAGAATCCCGATAATGTTATATTTGATACGTGTTATTGGTCTGCGAACAGCTACGTTGTGTCAAAAGTATCAACCGAATCATACATATTGCAAGAAACTACAGCAAAACATTTTCACGACATACTGTCACATCTGTAACCTTTGATGTTAACTTTTGAGTACACTACAGTCTCTATACACATTGAATGTTACTTATATTGCTTTAAATATGTAAAAGTAGAGCCGCGATTTTATGGTGAAAAGATTTTTGCAACATTTTGTTTCGATGCGTCATGTGCACACCTGCAGCTCTGCTACATCGCCTGTGGTTGGATGATTTTACTCTCACTTGCCTTGGCAAATTATAGACGTACAGACTCACAATAATCTTATTCTGATTAGTGCAGTCAAATGAGAAACGTGTCTGAACAAAGACACGCTGCCAATAACCTTGAAACAGAACTGCCGATGTGCACGTGAGTCACTGAAACAAAGTGGGGAAAAAATCTTTTCGCGACAAAATTGTGGCCCTATGTAAAAGGCAGGTGATTCAAAGTGCTCACTTTATCCGGAACCACGTATTGTTAATATTGTGTGTGTGTGATGCAGTGAGCAATGGACCAGCAACTATGTAGGCACGCAGAACTGCGCGGTGGTGGCTGCTCGACTGACTGGCAAGGAGCTACACCAGCTCAACAACGAGACTCGTCAACTCAACAACAACATCACCGCAACACTGCAGCACCAGCGACACTCCAGCTACAGCGGCTCCTCAGACCTGCTGTCGGAGTCCTCGCCCGACGACAGCCTCGGCGACTTCGAAGGTCAGCAGTTCCCATCCTATGAACATGTATTGGTAGAGACACTGGAAAATCACAATAAATATTGACTGCTTGCTAGGCTGTGTATAACACTGAAAGTTTTGTATCGATATTTCATTTCATTTCATTTATTTAGCCTTCTTTTGATCCCATTTATTGTCAAATAGACAAGGGATACCTATTGAAGTAGTCATAGTACAATTTAAAATCACAATAATTGTATATTACAACATTTGCACTTTACATCAGTAATATTTACTCATGAATACTAAATTTTAATTTAGAATTTACTTTTCAATCACATAAAATACATACTAAATCCACATAGCAATTGTCCTACATTTAAACAATATAAATATGCAAATTAAAATTCTGTGATGAATTTGAATCACATATTATTTGCATCCATATAATCTCTTCGACAGTCCCAGTTAGAAATGTACAGCTTAACAGCTCACAGTGTGTGTGATTTGTCCCAAAACTGTTCACGCGTGTTATTAAGTGCATAATAAATATTATTATATAGAGATAATACGGTTTATTGGCAACTATTTTGACTTCAAACATTTCCGCGATATTCCAGTGTCTATGTGTGGGTAAGGAAAGGAAAATGTTGTGACCGCCAATGACCGGCATGTTATAATTCAGTGTCCTATGCATTCTCGATACCCGTCTATTCCTTCACCGTCTGCTGTTCCAGTGAGTAGCGGATAATTGACAAATATACGGTGCTCTAGTAAACACAAGAAAGTGGAGTCTAAAATGCAGGTTATTTATAACTCACGAAATATTTCTTTCCTGATGTATGTCAGATACGTGAAGTGGCCGTGCGTCACAATATGGCGTACCACTTGTTTGCTAACCAGTTCATAATCTGATAAGATCGTAATCAAGCTCTTGGTGAAGTGACGTAGTCTCGTTTCCAAAAGGAAGCGATATTAGAACCTACTTTACTCTCTGGGAACGTGATTACCTGCACGAAATAACTAACCAATAAGACTGCTTCTCTGTCACTGGGGTCGTGTGATTGGACAATCCATTCCTCGCCTATTGCTAGGGACCCTTGTTTTTCGCGAAAAGATTTTTGCCTCACTTTGTTACCTCGCCTTACGTGCACATCTGCAGTTCTGCTTCGTAGTCAGTGATTGAATATTTCAACTTTCACGAGCCTTGGTATTCTACCGGCAAATCACAGGCGTGTGGTGTTGCAGGAAAGTTTTTGTAATTGGCTCAGTCAAATGAGATACGGCTCTTCACATAGACACGCTGCCAATAACCATGAAGCAAAATTGCAGATGTGCACGTAAGGCACTGAAAAAAACTGGGGCAAAATTCTTTTCGCGAAAAAGTAGGGTCCCTATCTATTGCCGGACCCACAGATTTTTGGTGGAAATAAATTTCGCCTCAACTTGTTTCATTTCCTAACGTGTAGTTTGTATATGTGCTTCGTGGTAATTGGTAGGGCCATGAATTTGTCGCGGAAATAAATTTGCCCCAGTTTCTTTCAGTGCCTTGGATTCACATCTGTAGTTCTGATTCATAGAGGCCGGAATAATTCGCAGGTTTACTGTCACGTAGGTTAGCCTCCAGTAATATGTGTGTTCTCAAGTACACAGTATCTGTTCATTAGCTGCTCGCTGACACAGTGATATGGACCTGCATTTAGTACAGTTTATATTATTGACTCAGCGACTTACACGAGGTGACAAATAAGTCAATGACAAACTGTGAAAGTGACACGAACTAAAGGCCTCGCTCCCTAGTTTAGCAGTGGTTTCGAAAATATTTTTTGTAACGAAAATTATTACATATATCAAAAAATCTTTCGGCAGTTTTAACACTCATATATCAACGTTTGTATATGAATTTTTCTGTTTGCAATACACCAAACTTATTTTTAAATTTTTGCCCCCGAAATAGTACACATTTTGTTGTGAAAATAAGCGAAAATGAAGCAAAATAATTTTTGCTCGCAAACGGTACATTATTTAAAAAAAAAAAAAAAAAAAAAAAAACGTTGTGGCAAAATTGTGTATCGTATAACTGTACACTGTCTCAAATTTTTTCAAAGCGTTTGGTTAAAAAATATTTGAGTTATTTGCACTTGCTGAAATAAACGAGAGATCATGGCCTTAACAGTTGGTGGAATTCCAGCTCGTGGCTAATATAAAAGGCGAATTTTTCAGGTCTCTACTGATTCATGGTCAGTGATTGGCTGTGTTAATTCTCACTGTCTTGGGATTCTACTGGCAAATCACTGACGTGTGGATATTGCAGTAATCGTATTGTGATTGGCGCAGTCAGTGGCGGCTCGTGGATTCTTGCCAGGTGGGGCTGCAGATATAGGCGGTTCGGAATAAAGTGAGCACTCAAAAAAGCCCTGTTAAATTTCTCTTTGCAGCAAATTCGTATCTTTCCGCGCGCAACGTCTCAGGCCGTGTCCGAATTCGCAGGTATGTACTTCTGTACTTCTACCCCTGCGTACTTCACTTGTCCCGATCTATACTAGATGAATTCGGACGACCCTTGTTGGCTTCGTATTTTAAATGAACTAGCCAGAAGTATTTCTGAAAATTTTCATGAAATGTTATGATTTCGTCAGAGATGAACGACGGCGTGAAAGGTAACATCAGTATTTCTTCGCAGAATATTCATGCGTAATGTAAAATTAAAAAATACATTAATGTGACATGACAAAATATGACTTCATACGAAATCATAACATAGTTCCTAGCAGTAAGCATGATACACAGTCGTTAATATAATTTACATAATTAAAACCTAAGAATTGGTTATTTGTAATAGTTCTAGTAAATGTATTAGCTGTATGTACTTACAAACAAACAGAGTCGAAGCATCCATCTAGAAGTTTGTGCTTTGTTTATCAGCACGTAACCTGCAAATACTAAACAACAAACTACAAAATTTTAAGATGGCGACGCGTGAAGGTTGTGAGGGGCGCGAGAAGTACACACATTCGTTCCCTTGCGTACTTACGTACTTCACTTCCAATTCGGACAGCCCTTGTGATGTCACTTCCGGGGGTAGGTGCACACAAGTACATACTTCAGGCGAGTTCGGACACGGCCTCAGTGACGGGAAATGTCTAACCTACCTGGACACGTCACTTAATGCTTGCGCTTTTAAGATAAATTATGCAGTCGATAGGAACCCGTATAGTTTGACAAACAACGTTTATTAATTATGGAAAACATAGTTCTGTCAAATTTAGTTCATTTTATTTCAGTATTCCTGTATTTCAATAGAAAAATACACGGAACTACTTACTGCAATACGCTGCCAACCATACAAGCAGTAAGGTAACTATAGTTACCGTTGAATCGTGTGCAGTAACGGTTAGTGACTTTTTTCAAAGGTTAAATCTTTAGTGCTCACTTTATTCCTATAGTCGGAGCTGTACACTCTTGATGAACTCGCCGTAGACCAACGAGCATGAAATATTTGCCGGCTACTAGAATGTGTTGTAACCACTCAGTAGTAAGAGGCACCTGCACATCAGCGTGTCAGTGGCTGTAGAGTCAACCAGCACACAACCCTGTACAGCTCTTGGCAACTGCAGCCCTACCTGGCAACAACCCACGAGCCGCCACTGGGCGCAGTCAAATGAGAAACGTCACTTCACAAAGACACGCTGCCAATAACCATGATGCACAGACGCAGAGGCTATATGTCTTTTGTACGACCTCGTCATGTTATTTATGCCAGTCAGGGTAAACTTACTGTGACGCCACACGTATGTAATTTGTAGGTACAACTACAAAACGATGGAAAATTTTCAAATCACTTACCGTGAAGCAGAAATGCAAATGTGCACATGAGGCACCGAAACAAATTGATAGAAATTTACTTTCACCAAAAATAATTTGTTCTGCCGATTACAAAGTACTTTGTAGAAGAGTGTGCCTTCCCTCCTACCATTGTAATAATTCTTCTCAAAACTCATAATTGTTTGAGATGGTGATTTATCGCGGGAAAACTTTGACTGTTTGCTTTTTTTAAACACACGTTCAGCTTACCAGACAATTGAATCGTTTTTTTCAGAAACCCCATAAGTCATAAAAACAAAAGTTTACAGGAGAGCTAAAAAACTAATATAATAAACTTATGTGTAACGGATGACATTAATTTTTTTTATATATTGTACTTATATGTTATTCTATCACACAGGAGCGTTCAATTATGCTTGGTAGTAATTAATATAATAAATACAATTTATTTTTTAAAATGTCTTATGGGGTTTTTCTAGAAATTAGAATGACTTAAGGGTTTTTTGTGTAAAATAAAGAAAACACAATATCATATTTTTAAGAATTGTACTATTTGTAGAACATATTATTTACATTTTCAATCTTGGAAAATGAGCAGAAGTCTTTGTTCACTTTTTCACACTGCTAGTACATTTAAAGCAAACAATCATCTTTGTATATGCACAGAAATATTGCTACAGCATGTTTAATAAGTAATAAGTCTCAATTAAATTTAAATTATTATATACATTTTACATAAATCAATCTTGGATAATAATAACAAGTCCCCGTAGATATTAACACACTTTTTCTACAGTTAAAACTAAACAATCTCGTCTGTTATATACTGAAATATTGCCACAACAGTTTTAATAAACAATAACCCTTGCTTAAGTTTAAATTGTTCAGTTATTTCTGTTTTGCGCCGAGCACCCATACGAAAATACATGGAGATGTTTTACATTATTTGGAATGTAGTCGTCAATGTAATGCTTTAACATACTACACACATCATTAGGTCCTTTTCCAGCTATACCTTCATAATATACGTAAAAGACAACATCATATCCTTTCTTCAGGTTATGAATGCAGAAAACACTAACATTGAACTGTCGTAAGTAAAACGTTTCTTGCACTGGAATTACAGGCAAATGTACGTTTTGCATGAAATCTATTACAATGCCACACACTTCCTCATCCTCTTGTGTCTTTTTCTCTGTGTCTTTAAACTTGTTATAGAATTTCTTAGTTCGCCTCAAGTGTATTGCCTTTTCTGCTACTGCTACTTGCAGTGCTTTCAAGTTCAGAAATTTATTCTTTACTTTAATGGACAGTTCCTCACAGGCGCTACAGGTATCCACCTGAGGACGACCAAGTTTTAAGTTGAAACGTTCCTGAAATATTTTTCTATAGAAACCATACTTAACATTGAGGTCTGGATATGTTTGTATGAAAAGGTCATGCATTATTTTTAGGTTAAGCCTTTCGCTCAAGTAGCTGTAGTCCTTATTGCTGTAATGTGACGTTTTATTAGGAAATGAGGAAATGTGCTCCATTACACATTGAACAACATGGTCACTGATTGCATTAGCTGAACTACCCTTCCCCCTCATATCCTTTGGCGTTTCACCTTTCACAAGTATGGAACACAATCTACGTACCCGGTCGTTTGTAACTCCATGCATATGTACGAAACCTTTCTTACAAACTTGGGTGGATCCTGAAGATGTAGATACATGATAACTGAACGATGCGCCTCTAGAAGGTTTCGATGAATCTGTAGCATCCATCCTAGGGCGACGCTGCTTCACTGGCTCTATCGCAGTGGGGTTGATGAGGTATGCATCTTGCTCATTTTTAGAGTCCAAGTCGGCGAATTTTGAGAAAATCTCAATTTGCTCTACCTCAGAAACATTTTTGTAACACTGCCTCCGACACCTGAAATAATATACACATCACATTTTATCGTTTGTAGTTCAACAATGAACTCCACATACAACCCTGATACAAGGCATTAGTATCTAGTTAACAAGGTTATATTATATTATTGTTATGAATAAAACTCCTTTTAAAAATAACATTTGACATTGTTATTGCTATATTTTAACAGAACATTGTACAACACAGAATTTACTAGTAAACGCAATATTTACCTGCAATCTTCTCCAGGTTTCCTCTCTGTAACGTGTGTTCCTTTGTAGTTCACGTATGGCAAACCTTTTACTCTTGCCTCCTTTACTACATGACATTTATATTTCATTTTATTTTTAGCGAGGGGTGGTGAAGGTCTAATAACAGAATAATCTGAATTTCCTTCCATAATTAACCACAAAGAACTATAATAAACAAAATGCAGTGCAGTCACAGCATACTAACATTAACATTTCATTTCACTTATTTATTTGTGTCCATAGAGAAAATAGGGAGAATGATATAGTAGCCAGAAATCCTAGTTGCTTTTTTTTGTGCGGTTTCCAAGTTCGCCAACAGGCGAGTATACAAATTTTGTTTTCAAAGATATGTCCTGTTCCTGACTATGATCCGCCTCATGGCTTGTGATGAAAACTCTTTTGTGTGTAAAAACACCTCAAGTCACTAACTTGCTGTTTTCTGTATAAACCCCACAAGTCAAAGACTTGTGGGGTTTTTGTACAAAACGTGTTTAATGACCCTACCATTTCTACCACTTCCATCATTGTGACGTGTGTTGTTTTCACACAAAATAAAGAAAAGCTCACGATGAATACAGTAAAACAATAAACTTATTTTTGGATAAATACTGACTTATGGGGTTTCTGAAAAAACCGATTCAATTACTGGCTTTAGCTTGTACTTGGAGCTATAATCCCAATTGACTTGAGGCAATAAGTATCCCGATATTGTAATATTTGACGCCTGTTATCGGTCTGCAGACACTTACGTTGTGTCGGAAGTATATATCCAAATCAAATGTGTTGCAAGAAACTGCAGCGTTTTCAAGGGTCCAACATGCCCTTGAAAACGCTGTAGTATTTTGCAACATTTTCGCAATATACCATCATTTCTAAGAATTGCAAATAGTAATTTATTAGCACCATGTACCTTGGGACATATCCACACTTCACCATTGAATCCTACATGTTAGGAAGCACGATGTTATAGGTTGGCGAGGGATATTTTCACCATTAGTTAGGCTTATATCGGGAAAGGGTGGGGGCGAGAATCAGCCATTACTGGTTTATAGATATTTCGTGGTTATGATAGTTATTGAATTTTTAACGATGAAAGTATAACGCTGAAATGACTGTGATTCCAACAAAAATAAGACTAAGCGATACTTATTTTTTTCTAAACTAGCAAACCTTAAGGTTGTTCAAGTGGGGAAAAAACATAATTTTATATTTGTATGAAATAGTGTTAGTTTTGTACACATTACTTGAGAGTACATATACCTCTAACGGAAAAAAATTAGCTCATCTAGTTTTCCCGTAATGGCACTTCAAAGTCAAAATTTGCGTATTTTTACTTCATACAAAACTTGAAAACCAGTTAACATAA
>PNEQ01047512.1:0-27196 GCA_003012365.1 Medauroidea extradentata
GCCAGATATATTCTGTCTTCAACCTGCCGCCAAAAGAACAGTGATTCGCGAAACTTGCCAAGAGGGGCATAACTATAAATTTTATACTATCCTTTTTGTTTCGTCCACTGACACCCCCCATCTATCTCTTAAAACCAAAAAGTTTCTCGCTTACTATATTTTACCCTGCATTTCCCAGTAAAAAATTTTCATGCCATCGTTAAACTTTTTTTTTACATAGTAAATAACTGTCATAGAGAAAATTAATGAATAGCGTCATTGGCAGGACAGTTCATTAATACTCTGTAATTTTTTTAAAGTCGATTGACCGAATAGTTTTCGATTGGTGACGAGTTAGGCTTGTGCGATTTTTCTGGCGCGCGAGCATTACTTGGCTTGCGGTAGCTGCATAGGACCCAAAATGGCGGACGATTATACCTAGTCTTTATAGAGCCCTAGTACTGTCGTCATTTAATTACTCTGCAGGATTGTTAACAAATATTAGCACAACAAATCAACAATACTTTATAAAGAAAGTTCAGAATGCTTGCTTAATATATTGTTTCAATCTAAAAATGGAGAGGTCACTCAACAGAAGCGCTTGTTGCATCTAAATGACTAAGGGCCGTATCTAAAGACCTCTTTCGAATGACAACCAACTGCTCACCAATGCTTTCTCTATGGGGATAGCAGTTGGTTGTCATTCGAAAGAGGTTTATAGTATCGGCCCTAAGTGTGATGAATAGAAGACTAAAACCCTTCACTACTCAGCTAAAATAAATAATGCACACAATAGTTTCAAAACATTGGTCAGAAAAACTAATAAACATTGTTTCCATCCATCACCACGATAAACGAAATAAAAACTCTTTTCAACTGCCTCGATATAATAAATCAATTTACAAACATTCATACACTGATCTTGAAAGCAAAACTTGGAATGACATACCGGGAGATTTAAAAACTACTTCTCTTCTTTCGTTCAGAGAAAAATACAAATTCTATCTTCTTTTGAACCAGCTGAAGTAGGGCATAAAAATTTATACTCAACTGTATTTGGTAAAATGTTTGTACATCGTCCATTCTTCATTACTTCAGAACACTTAAATTTAAAACACGTACATTTGTAACTCTCTTATTAAATGAACATTTATATGTACAAGCACGTACCAATTGTAAACTAGCCTTTGGCTGAATTTGACCGTAAACAAATAACCGACTAATGTGGAATGTGTACTTGAGCACTGTAGTTATATTTCTAACGCTGTGTTTGGGATATTGACAGTGTGAACGTAGAGTCCTATATGCCACGCATCTACACTAATGCGGAATATGTAGACATGCTGATCTACTGCGATTGTAGTTCCACTGCAGCCGTAGAAGAGGGCCGTCAACGTTTTCCTGGGCGGAGAATTCCTGATCGAAGAGTGTTTTCCAGAGTTGTAAAAATATTGCGTGAGATTGTTTCGCTTCCTAGAACGCATGTGCGATCGGAAAGAGGACATGACCGCCACGTGGAGGACAAAGAGAACATTATTGATGACGTCCAGCATAGCCTTACTACTTGCACACGGCGTATTGCTCCACGGCGCTATGTTTCACGAACACGTGTCTGATTACTGCATCATGAACGATTGTACCCTTTTCACCTACAGCGTGTGCAAAATCTGCACGTGGGGGACAATGCCCAGCGTCTACAATTTTGTGACAGGGTACTTAATAACCATCAGTTGGTGGGAGTGATACTCTTCACGGATGAGTCTACGTTCACCAATAATGGAATCTACAATACACGCAACTATAATTTATGGAGCCCCAAAGATCACAATCCTCATGGTACTGTAGACGAAAATTTTCAAGAACGTTTAACAATTAATGTGGGGTGTGATATGTTGGACGACCGGCTGATAGGTCCCACTGTTTTCGACGATCGTATGAACCGGGCAAGGTACCTGCAATTTTTGCAGTTTACACTACCTGAACTACTCGAGGATCTTAATTTGGCTACACGTCTCGTTATGTACCGCCAGCATGTTGGAGCCCCTCCTCATTATTGACACCAAGTAAGGGAGCATATCAATACCGCATTTCCTAATCGGTGGATTGGTCATGGTAGTGCTATTCCCTGGTCACCAAGGTCATCAGACCTCACCCCCTTAGATTATGGGGCTGGATAAAGGGAAAAGTCTACAATAACAAAGTTAATACACGAGACGAACTGCTCGCTTGCATAATGGGTGATTTTTTTTTTTGTCATACGGAAACGTCACGATGATCTTTGACGGGCAACACGTCATCTTTTTCAGCGAGTTGACAAATGTATTGATGTCGATGGAGGGATCTTTGAGAACTTATTGTGTACGCATTAACACTAGGCCAAAAATGACTTGACATGAAGCAAAGTGGTTGTGTAATGCAATCTTGTTATTACAGAAATATAAGATTAGGGCGTTATTCATTATGTATTACAAATTCCTTGTCACTGAAACGAGGAACATAACTGCAAATAAATCAATACCAATAATTTGAGAGGTTATCAATGTTTACATTCAAATGGGGCTATCTCGACAACCGTTCCATATTGACAGCATATTCGTATGTAATTTTTTTAAGACAATGACCATTACTATTACCTCCCAGAATATTGCCCTTTCCTCCCGGGGAACCCTGTACATTAAACAGTTAAATAAAATGAAAATTATGTTGTAAAAATGACAATACTGAAAGGTCTCTCTCCATTGTTCATGATACGTGTTGCGACGTTGCTCTTAGGGAGGGGTGAAAAGATGACTTTGAGTGACTTAAGCGAATATAGTTTCTAGTTTTTAACACGAGAGTTAGGACTCATTATATGCTCCCTGGAGAAAACTTAATTTTCTTCAGTTTCCAATATGGTGGACTCGTATCGTCTCGTCCCGTTACCATGCCTCATTCCCAACGTCCAGTGTAATGCTCTATCTGTTCAATTCTCTAATCTTTTGTTTACATTCGATGAAAGAAATACAATGCCGTTGCTTTTTTATCACAGTGCAAAGCATCTTCGCTCATGAAATGTCTCCGCATGCACATGTACAAAAAGAAGCATAAATATTTACTCAGTTTCTTTCTTCACTCGCCGATTCAATAATGTCAGTTAAAAAGTGGATTGTGTGCCAAAATAACTTTAGTAGAGTAGCTAAACAAATATCAGTTTATCTAGGGGTAGAGTTCGTTGCCTGCAATCACAGTGGTACAATCTCATAAACATTGCTCGTCCACTGTTTTACCAAAAAATTATAGTAATAAATTTTTTTATAATAAGTTAGCCGTTATTTAAGTACATGATGCACTAATAATTTGAATATCACGCTTCGATGGTAGGAGTTCAAATACATTTTTATTTACAGCTCGTAATTCTGCTAATGAATTCATTGGCAACTGTTTTTTTTTTTAACTATTTTCTTTGTAATATTAACAATTTTAAGTACTGTTGCTTGAAAATCACATATGATATGTGTCATGTGTGTCACGTCGCGTGTTTTGATATGAGATAATTTAATTACGCCCCACGGTAGAGCAGCAGTAAACACCCTAAAACAACGTTTGTAGCATGTACCAAAGACAAAAAAGTAAACAGTTTGCAATACATATAACGTTGTGCTTATTAAAAAAAGTTGACAGGAGACTTATGTAATACTGTATTATATATTTACAGCGCGCGCAGTTTTTTAGGGCATTGAGTGTACACTCATTACGTATGACATCTATATTTTCAAAAAATTTATATAATTTTTTACATTTATTAACAAATCACGGATGCTAGACACTCGTTGAATCAGAGTAATGGAAAAAAATAACAAGTACTGTTAAAAGTCTTACCTAATATGTGTCCCAACTTTTGCGTCTTGACGCTGAATGGACGAATCTTCAACGACCTAGCTTTCGCAATTATATCTTATGATGGAGAACTTTTGATAAGATAAACAACTCTTATGATTAAGTTCCTGTGTATTTCAAAAGACTTATTATAGCAATCTTGGTTCTTATTCGAAGAAAACGCGCACACGGATTGCGAAAACTGTTCAACATTATCTATTTCAGAGTTTAAATATTAAGGCAAGGCGTGAGACAGGCTGTAGACCAGAATCCACACTGTAGTCGTATAGTGTTCAGCTACTTTTCTGACATCGGCTTGTGAGACATTCGACACGCCAGGGACCATGAAGCTGATTGTAGTTCTTATTGTCTTGCCGGCAGTTATAAGTTCCTCAGACAAGTTTGTGTAAGTACAAAATGTAGACCGCGAAGAATAGTTTTATCAAGATACTGGATACATTAGCACACATGAGGTAGAGATGTCGGTGTTAAGGAGGGAATGTATTATTGGTTTAGAACAGGTGTGTCTTGGACTGTGGTCCGTTTTCATTGGTAGTAAACATAACGTGCTCCGCACACCACACACGAGACTCACTATTGTCAACGTCTACACTAAAAAATTTTCATATTTTAAAATTTTGCTTACAGCTAACAAACTGATAGAATTTATGTTAGATTTCTCATAACGATACTGTATCTACTATTTTAAAATAATAAGATACATATCTCTCAAGGTTTTGCGCAAGAAAAATATTACATGGAAAAAACTGCTGTTCCTAAATTTTCGTTTTTAAGTAAAAAAACCTTTTCTTGGCTTTGTGATGCCTATCGCCCATCAGTTTGACACGCCTGATTTAGGGCCTTATTCATAGTCTGTTTTAATCCGGACTAGACACCAATATCCTCCACCGTCCAATATTTATCGTGTTCGTAACACTAGTCCTAGGATCATCGTGCTTTAGTTCGGATTAACTTTTAGTCTAGACCAAGTTTACATTTAATGATGGATTAAGTAGCATGGTGTACGTTAATATAAATTATGTTGGCTACGTTATATACTAAAAACACACTCTAAGCCTAACTTCTTAATTTAATTAGTCTTATTTCCTAATACTTGTTTAGTAAACGAACAATTTGTTGAACAGTTTTAGCAATTTTATCATAAAACCATTTGAATTTGACGTGAGAAAATTGAAACCACTGCTATAAAAATATCAATATTAAAGCTCATATTTAAACAGTGCTAATTGTAACTGATTGCTGAGTACGAAGATTTGGCCTGATGTTCTTGGTGCAGAGCTCGCATTGTTAATTTTTTTTTGTTTTAAATTTATTAATTTTATTTGTGGATTACGAAAAATTATGTTCTATTATCTTTATAAGTACTGTCTCATCTAGTAATGAAAAACCCTAAATTGACGTTCACGGTAAGATTAAGAAGTGAAAATATCACCACTAATTTACAGTATCTAACCTACTGTAGTTGAATACAAACAAATATTTTCTATTTATTATGTTTACACTCTTAACATAAACTGTTTATTGTAAGACATTTTATAATATGGCCACTGTATATTCGCTATGTGGCATAATTTACTGAAACAATATGTTGGAGCAAATATCGTCGAAAATTTATTTTCGCTATGTAGTGCTTGTTTGAGTATTAAAAACATGCAGTACGCATGCTCGGCGCACCTGGCTGATAAAGCGTTTAACTCAAGTTCGACGTAAGTCAGGTTTAAGGGATAAAGAATGGCTTGATCCGGACGAAGACTCAACTAGCCCTGTACTAACTGACGGCTCAATATGGTCCCATGGTCATTTCAAAACTATCTCATGAATTCTTTATAGTTTCTTTTCGGAAGTTCAGTTTCAAATGTAACTAGAATTAAATAATATATATTTGTAGTACAATAATGATTTGACTTCAAAACAAATAGTCATGCATAGGAAGTTTTAACAACTTAACTAAATAAATATTTGCAATATAAAATAACTTACATAAAAAATCCAAAAGCGCAATTTAATATAGGAAACCTTTTATTACATAATAGTTGAATTTGAAAGAACACCTGTCGTGTACCAAACGCGAAAAAAAAAAAAAAAAAATTATCGATACAGCAAAAATTAACTTGTAAAACCAAATAAGTATTTTAATTAGTCATTCACCACTTACATTAAAAGTTGCGTTTGGATCTCTTACAGTTATTTCTGTATACGTTTAATGAGCCATCTCTTGCGGTCCGAACCCTTAGAGTGAGTGAGAGATTTTGGTCAACGCTTAACATCGAGGTCTTTAGCGCTGGTGAGGGGTGACATGAGGTGAGTATGGAGCAGCGCCGGAATGAAAGGGCGGGTGATGTGGGAGATCCCCGAGAAAAACCACCGAGCCCTTAGAAAACGACGATAGTGTCAAGTGATAAATTTATTAAAAATAACTTTTTTATTATTTTTTACTGTTAATTCACTTAATTAAAGTTTTCTAAAATTTGTACAGTTTTGTTACGTTTTATTAATTACCTTAACTCTTTGCCATGCGTAGTAGAATTTTTAATTATTATTTACTCAATACCTTCTCAAAACTCTCGTTAAAAAGTTTTTAGTGCCGACTTAAGGACGAGTTTTTAACCACGATATTTTAAAATTATGATAAAATTGAAACACAGATTTTCAGTCTTAAAATTATGTAGTGGCACCAAAACTTTCGTTTCATCCTACAGTTTTTATTATAACACTATTTATTGTTTCAAATTTACTCATCCTTATAGAAACGATTAATTTAAGACTTACTCTATAACAGTCATAACATACATTAATTACTAACCACTAAAATCAATGCACAATGTAATAGCAATGCTTATGATTTTTTAAGGGCTGCTGAAAATAATTTTACCATCAATGCGACTGGCTATGCGGGAGAACTAAATTCAAGAATAACGCAGGAGATAAAGAATGATCCTAACTTTGACGTGGATATTTTATCGAGCTACAGCGCAAACCTTGAGGTAAGGCAGGTGAAACATCTGCTTAAAAAATAAATAAATTATATTATATACATATTGCAGAAATTACAGTAGAAGTTTGGATTTTAAGATAGTGGAGTTTATTCTGAAACACCTATCAATAGAATGCATTCAGACGTTTGTCAAGTACTTCTTATATTCAAATGCTTAGATTAGCATTGTATTTTCTGGTTTACTGAACTGGATATTGGTGTTATGTCGAATGTATATTTTGACACCAACTTTCGTATAGGCATGTAAGTAATTTACTGTGTTTCTGTTTCACGAAGGAGATAAATACCTTCGTTCGCCACTACTGCCGATGAAAATTGACATTGCATGTTTTATGATCGTAGAAAGACAAAAAGCTGAGAATTTTTTTTGAACGTTAACATATTTTTATTTTCCTTTTTGGAAACTCGATCATTTTAATTTGTAAAATGTTCACCACTGGAAAGAATCGATAGTACAGGATTATATTGAATAGAGAATTGCTAATTAAACGGAAGAACAAAACAGGTATAGAGAGAAGACATAATTGTAATTTTGTGCTGCTTGTCAATCACACGTGCTAATGACGTAAATCTCTGCTTGCTATTAAAGTAATAAGTATTTTATATTTTCATCTGTTTTTTTCGGGTCGTTCGCTTATATTAAATTGGTTGATATTGTAACATGTGTATCATGATTTGTCTTAGGTTTTGAGTGCGCACGACACAAGAGGACAACACATCATGGCACTGAGTTAGTAGTACGCGGCAGTTACTGACTGAACGTTTTCACTATATTTGACATAGTAAAAGATTGTCTGCCGTCGCTTTTGCATAGAACATACACGGAACTTTGAGAAGTATATTTGTATGAAGACAGTTGGCAGCGAGGTGGAACTTATGTCTCAGGCAAACAGAGAACAGGAAAGGAATCGGACGTGGTCTATATATAGTTAGGAACCATATATCTTAAAAGCAGCCTAGAGAGATTATGAAGGAAAATAATATATATATATATTACCCGATGGGGATCGAACCCATTTTCCAGATGCGAGTAATAATTTATGTTTTTGCGCCACTTTGTCTGTCCATCCTATAATGTACTTTCTTTATATTTCAGGCAAAAAAAAACTTGGTGTAAAAATATCACTTTAATTTTAAGATAAATAGTAAAAACAAAAGTATTCTTTGGTCAAATGTAAGTAATTTCCTTATTGTGAAAATCTGTGGCACTGTTGTTCAGGATTGGTTACAGCAACACGTGTCCATGCGTGATGACTGTAGAGGAATACCACGTTCTGTATCGTTACACAGACCACGTCATTAGTCCGTGCCAAGTCTGATATCATTGACTTTTATTCCACGGCAGCGGAGTCACTCTAACACTGCAGCAGTGTGGAGTGCAGAAACTAGAGAACATCTCTTACATCGCCAACAGTTTTGCTTCCATGCTTCCTGCAGTGGCCATTCAGTTCATCATAGAGAAATCTGTGGTAAGAAAAACATTATTTTACAAATCTATCTTGTAACTTAACACATCACTCAAATCCGGCAAATTCATTTTACGTGCAAACGTTATTTTAAGTCTCAGGATGTACGTTTTGGTTAATTTGATTTATCTCTCAACTTTAAAAAAATCATAAAGACAGCAATAACAAAATTAAAACAGATCACACTCACAGAATTGATTGTGGAAAGAAAAGTTGAATAAAAAATAAAACAACATAATCTTGGTCAACAATATAAATTTTTAAAAGTCTTACATAACTTTATGGTAAACCTACCCTAATTCGTAATACTAAGGCTTCAGACTTCAGTAACAGATATATGGGAAATATTTTAATTGTGATCTTTTATTTATACATAGATCTCTGATTGCCGATACTACACATACCTGTTCTTAGTTGGTAACCAAGTGTACTCTGTACAGATCCGTCCCAGTTCTGTGTAGCCCGCAACGTGGTTTATCACGATATTAATGTATATCACGATATATGTCCAGTTTACCCTATAAGAACAAGCGAATGCGCTTCACGTAAAAACATATAGTACTTCGAATAATAGTGCTTTAAGAGTTTATTATTATATTACTTTTTAAATTATGTGAATATCTGCTTGGGTAAACCTCTTGAGCTATAGCATTACCATTCTTAATGAAGAGCGGTTTTAAAACTAGCTACCTCATACAGGTTGGAATAAAATGACAAAAAAAAAATGCTGTAGTAAACAACGGTTTATAACTTAAAATACTATCATCTTTTCTGCTCTTTCAGTCCTTCCAGCAGGCAACTTTTATACACTTTTGGTTTTTAAAGCACACATTCATTTAAATTGCTAAATGTTTGCGTGCCACTGACGCAACAAAAGTTAAGTAATACTTATGTCACATTTCCTACTTCATACCTGATTTCAGAATGCATAGTAAATTTTTCCTTCGTATCATTGGGGCGTCCCTATGCCGCGCTAGAAGTGTACTCGCAGAAATGTTCTAAGTAAAAAAATGTCATTTTCAAACACCTTTATTACTCGTTCTAGAGCATTACGAAAATTATGAACTCTGAACATACTCAACATGACCTTAACGTCGGAATATCTCCTACATGTATCAGTTTCTTCTCGCCCTTCCCTCCTGATAACATGACTAGGGAGCTCAGGAGCCAAGTTATCTGCCGGGTACAGTACTGTACCCAATGGAATTTCAATGCAACTGTGCCAGAAGTACGAGAAATATATTTCGTGTGTTTATCATATCAACATTACACAGAGCGCAATGAAATAAGAAAAATGTTAGTGTTTAGTGATAATGTATTTTACCTACAAGAATAAGAATCTTTACTTATTTACTTACTTTTAGAATTTTACCTTAAGATAATCTAAATCATATTCAAATATTTAATTATAGGTCTTTAAATACGTACAATCTGTCAATGTGATTTCCTGCCAAATATATTATTTAACAAATGTAATACTTTTTATGAAGTAACTGTCATAGAAATGTGTAATTGTTTTAATTATATTATTGAAATATGTTAATTTTTTATTTATGTGGACGAACATTTTCAAAACACAAAGCATTGTTCACAGTACTCAACATCACGTAAGAAAATGATTTTGTCTTAAAAATTAAAGCATATGTTTTAATACTTTTCAAGTCATGTTCAGAACTGTAACCAATAAAACAATGTATTGATATTTTTGACAGATTCACTTCAGTTACGTCGTCTCGAGAAACGACAGCGAGGAAGTGTCTGTGGGATCTGGAACGTTCGACATTTTAGGAGTTGTTGACTACATTGTCTTTAATGCGTACGAAAAGTCGCCAGGAAACTATGTTAATACAGTGACATTAAACAAACTCGCCGGTTCTTGGTAAGTATATGACCATATTGACGGAGTGAATGGTTTTTGCTGTTAAGGGGTATGGAATGGTACGATTTCGAGCAAACGTCTGGAATACTCTATCGTCAATAAAATCTTAACTGCTCATTAAAATTCGATGAAATGTTTTTGCCTAGTAGATATTTTATCAGCGGACGTTTATCACTATGCGGTAGTGTGCTTTACTTTCCAGTAAAAATTTTAAAACTGTTTATTAGAAAAATAATGGATTGACACCACAAAACCTACAAGAATGGGAAAGTGTTATTTTTATAGGTTTTAATATATAAATATCTACGCCCCTATAACAACCGAATTTTAAAAAATACTTGCGTTTTCATTTAATAATAATTGTAGCATCCGAAAATCTCTACGCGAAAGGTTTACGGATGTTGAAATTATTTTTAAATCAAAACGCGAGTATTTTTTAAATTCGGTTTTATTAAAGGAACCTACATATTATAATATTAAAAATGATTAAAATCACAGTTTTCAATTTTTGTAGCTTTTGTGGTTTCAAACCGTTATTTTTCTAAAATCAGTTTTTAATTTTTTACTCAAAAGTAAAGAGCACTAACACATGCTGCTCTATAAATAAATGTCCGCTGTTAAAATATATACTCGGCAAAAAAATTCCCATTGAATTTTATTGAGTAGTTAGGTTAGGATTTTATCGTCCGCTAGATATCGTACCTTTCCATTCCTCTTAAATTTAAACACATGACATTGTTTAAACAAACTACGAGTGCTTAGTAATGTACTCAGTTATTACGGCTAAGATTGTGGTTTTGGTTTTTTATATTGGTAGGCAACGTAAACTGCAATAGTTACAGTTACTTAATTTCAATAACATTTACGGTGTTAAAAAGAGTTTACACATATGAACTTCGAAACCTTAACGTTTCTCACTAACTGACTTTTAAAAGAAACGAGTGTAAGTATTTAGTAGATACCATTTATTCCTTCAAGAAGAAATTAAAAAGCTCCATATCGCATATAGTTTTCATAAATGTTATTAATTAAACCGATTCTAGTCATTTTCAGTACGTTACAATATACAACCATTGTAATATCATGCCTGTAAGTTATTCCTTTCTTCCCTACTAGGACATAGCATTGTACATAAATTAATGCTTGAGCCCATTTTTTTTTTTAATAGGATGGAAAATAAAACATCACTTTGCTATGCAGATCCATTTTATACGTCAAGTAAATTAATTTTTTTGTGTTTAAAAAAATAGATTTCTAATCTTCGCATCAGGCAATAAAGAGGATGGTTAAATTATTTATCTTGAAACAATCAATCTTGTGATTGCATTCTTTTAGAATACGCCAATAATTATGAATCATTTCAAGGACACAAAATAATATCATGCATATATTATTGTCCAACAGTTAAACACCACGCTTTACAAATTCAACTGTCAGTTCCTAAGTTAACCAATCGGTAGTAAAAGAATACAAAATATATGCAGTTATCAAATATAATATGTTATTTAATTTAAAAAAATAATGAAATTTCCAAATGCAATTTGAGAAATATTTCCACGTTTACATTCTCGACGATGTTTACATCGTAACTGAGAACTGCATATTTATTAACAGCTAAGGTATCGCTCTTTAGTTTAGCAGTGGTTTCGAAAATACTTTAAAACACAAATTAATACATATATCAAAACTTCATTCTGGCCGTTTTAACACTTTTGTATCTGAATTCTGTTGCAATGCACCAAACAGATTTTTAGAGTTTTGCCCCTGAAGTAGCACATATTTTGTTGTCAAAATAAGCCAAAATGGTGCAAAATAATGTTTTGCTTGCAAACGGTACGTTTAAAAAAAACGCTCTGGCAAAATTGTGTATCGTATGACTGTACACAGTGTCAAATTTTTTCAAAGCATTTGGTTAAAAAATATTCAAATAATTTGCACTTGTTTGAAATAAATGAAAGATCATGGCCTTAATCGACTTCTGAAACACCGATGACAATTACAAACTTGTTGTGTTAGTTTTAAATTTGCAAGCTCCGTATTTAATTTTCAGGTCAAACAAACAAATTATTAAGCGAAATGGAAGATAAACAAGCAAATTATTCAACAAAATGAGTTGGTATCTTATGTGAGGATACACTATAAATCTGATATCAGAATCAAATTACATTTTAAGAGCAATTGTTTGAACTAGCATAGACTTATTAGGTTTGACTGTTTATTAGGGTGAATGTCGCAGCACAAACCACTTCTAATCTGATACTCTTTCAGTTGAGGTCTGAGACATGGCATTTGTTTATGTGGCCCAGTTTCTTTTACCTTTACCAAAACTCTATATTGCCTAGGTATCAGTATCACGCAACTACAAATATTTTGCTTTATTTACACAAATTGCTTACACGCACGTATACTGGATATACTGATTATTGAGAAAATTAATACTTATGTTATCTCTTCTTAGGTCCTTAGGAAACATCACATTTAGTGGCCGACCTGTGGAACACATGGAAGAATACGTCAAGAAAATATTCAACGATAATTTAGGCACATTCCCAGAAATTGCACGCAGTGCCTTTGCGTTGTATTTACGACTTGGTATTGACGAAGTTGACTTTACCAAGTATATAATAAAACAATAAAGACGCATGACATGTAAAAGACACGTAATTTGACTATAAATAAACTTCTTAAAACAAGCAATTCAGTTTATTCTAATTTTTAAAAATAATTATGTCCTTAATATAAATTGTAGCATTCCGCTACAGAAATTTGTTATGTGTATAATTTTTACTGTAATTTATTATTTTTCTTACTTTTGCATATATTTTATATAGTTTCGGAGAGATTTACAATAATTATTTGTAACTTTAGTTACGTTTTTAACTACTGTAAATTCAAACAGGTTAGTTAATGAACGATTAGGCGCCGGTCTACAGTGAGAGAGGTCCTGGGTTGAATACCGGCTCGGGAATGTGCGTTGTGTCGTCCTTCACTTCAATTCCCTTTCATCTGCTCCTCAAACCTCGTTGTTAAAGGGCCATAAAGCCTCTCATCTCTCAACTAACGTCCACAGGTTTTTAATTTTAATTGAGTATTTTTATTTAAAGAATGGGCTGAAGGCTGTTTTTAAATACTCACACTTGATTTAATTGATATTGACATATTTTGAGTTATAACAGAAAATTCCTTAACCTATGTGTAGTAAGGATTTGTTAGCGATCAAATAAATATTTTATTTCAATTTAATTGCACGGAATTTAACTATTCTGATTTTTCCCATGTAGGCATCATTGATTTAAGATTCTTATTTTACCTCGTTATATACAAAATAAGCGCATCCATTAATGTTTAATTTAGCCTGAGTATGCATTATTTGTACGTAATTTATACCTTGTCAGAGTCCTGTGTTCTAATATTTTATCGTGGATTACACTAGTCCAACCAAATAGCCATAGTACCTAACCATACACAGTACAGCACAGTATAGTGCATACTATACATCAATATAGAATTAAAAAACAGTTGTTTTGGAAATTTTCAAATTTGGTTGAAATTTGGGATTTTTTTGAAGATTTAAATTTTTCGAAAATTTTTATTTATTTAGTTCGAAATTTGTAAAGTTCTGGAAGTTTTGGAAAATTTTATCCTTCAGATGACCTTCAGATCAAGGTTAAATCCAAAACGGCAACTGTCAAAGACAAAAGGTCGACCAAGGTCACCCACTCACACACAGCCCGCAGCCCATGTGCCAGAACCTAATATACCTACTTCTCAATAATGCCTAGTAATGAAAAGGTGGAGTAAAAAAAAAAAAAAAATACAGGATTCATGTCGAACTTAAAATATTCCACAAAAACAATTCCATAGTATTTCATGCAGTACTGCCTTAAAGGAGACCTTACGTAACTTCGCTATGTTGAAAACAGGTTCCAAAAAGAGACCCGAATTGACAACCTGTGAATACTAAAAACGCACACTACAAACCGTTCTCCAGAAATAGTTTTTGAGAAGAAAGTCAACATTTTTAATCTAAAATACTGTTGTATATAACGTATTTAAGCTATATGCGAATACGATGTTATTATAAGCATTTATGTTGGTCTGGGTATGTTATTTGTACTTTATTTATACATCCTAAAACACACACACACTTTATTCCTGAAAACATGTAATTAACGATTTAAGGTTGTCCAAGTGGGACAAAATCAAATTCATATATGTTCATGAAATGGTGTTAGTTTTGCAGTCGGTATTTGTGAGTATAGTTTCCTCTTACGAAACAATTTTAGCTCACCTAATTTTCTCATAACCGTGAGTCAATATTACAAAATTTGCAAGTTACGCTGTCATGCAAATAGTGAAAACCAAATGACTAATAATTCACTGTAAAATAGCTTGCAATGTGCTACGTAACCAAACATTGAAAATCTCACAACGTAATATTATGAATCTTAAAAAACTCGGAAAAGTACAGGAAAATGTGGCAAATTCAGCAATTTTTTAACACATAAAACTTGTACACTGTGAGTTTTAGTAATATCCTACTGCTCAGCCCATGGCACGTTATTTTACTGTGAAACACTTCGTTTAAGTAAGTCAACTGATGTTTGCATGGCAGTGTAACATGCAAATTTTGATTTTTACGCACCATTATGATAAAACTACGGGAGATGAATTGTTTCGTTAAAGGAAATAAAGTCAACTGATGTTTGCATGGCAATGTAACATGCAAATTTTGATTTTGACGCACCGTTATGAGAAAACTATGGGAGGTAAAATTGTTTCATAAAAGGCAAGTATGCTCCCAAGTATCGTCTACAAAACTCATACTATTTCTTAAGAGTGCGTGGTAGACAAATAAACGCTGAAAACATCAATTGATTTCTACGATTTTTTCGAAGCCAATATGGATAAAATACTCAATGACAATCCTAGACAATGGTATTTGCCAACTTGATGAGTAAATATTTATCCAGAATTACTAATCCGTTACGCGTGATCTCTTGCGCCGCTGTTAAATGCAAGAGGTTCCGGCGTCAGAGATTGTGCCTCAGAAGTTCGTAACACTGGAAACAATTTTGTCTAAAACGTTGGCTAATACTATTGTCCAGGATTGCTATTGTTATTTTTCGCAAATTGGCTTCAAGAAACCTACAGTTGTAGATAAATACTTTTAGCGTTGAATTATGTACCACGACCTCTTAACAATATAAAATTTTAGCATTAAACACACTCGAACACCCTTTAAAAGTTGTTGCAAAATTGTAAGTGAACATATCAGGAAAACATCCGTCGCATCCGAAGGAAGTAAAAGTAATATACAGGTCTGCAAGGATTTTTTTTTACCTACAGATCGTAGCACGTGACGGACGGACAGTTTGTGTTCCTCAGGTTGGATCATGTTTACTGTAGAATGCAGTCTACCGTACGACGTATTATTTATTTGTCATACAGTTCTGTACAATGTTCTACCATCCCTGTGATCCTTAGTAGAGTTTAAGTTACTTAAAGTTACTTTAGTTTAAGATGGATGTCTATGTATCGGATGTAGTTATTCTCGTTTGAGGTGCTTATACATGGGAACTAGTAAGAATAAACCACCCCTCTCGACAAGAACTAAATCGCATCTACTCTGTAAAAAATCTTCCTAGAATGTTTAGGAAGTTATTATCCCAGACGCAGTATGGGACAGTAACCATACTTCCGTCTTGTAAATATGCAAACTTTTACAGTTATTACAATACACGTCTAATAACTTTAGTATGCATTTGGCTGTTTTATAATTAGGTTTAGTAGTGTTACAATGGATGTCTGGGAAACTATTCTACCATACTTCTTTCTTAGCGCTCCTATACGCACGTTTGGTAAATTTACAAATTATTTTTTAGAGTGAAACTGGCCTGAATTGTTTTCTTGGAAGTCTTTACAACTATGGGCCTTAGAGCAGTGAACTTACCATTTTATTTGAAGTTGGTATGCAGTGAAGGCCAATGTTTTTTTTTCCTAGTACTGTGTGTTACGAATCCAGCTTGTACTTTCGAAGTTACACAGTAATCTAAAAATATTTCGCAATTTTGAGATGCGTCAGAATCGTATTTTTCTGCGTTATTCAAATTACGGATGACTTTTACCCTGGATAAACTTTTAGACTTTGTTCCCCACGTCAACAACATGGTTACAAAATTACGTCATGTCACGTACCTCATTTGCCATTCACACCATTGTCTATAGGACTCACATCGTGAACATGTTCTCATCTCACAAGTCACAACTTGCGACCAATCATTCGCTCGTACTTTTGTGGCATCCGACTGTACACAGGACTGTACTTGCCGAGGCCACGCAACGCACTACTACTGGAGCAGACAGATCTTCCTCACATTCACGACACCATCGCTCATATCATCAACAGGTTCGTTCATTACTTTAGCAGACACACAAACCCACTCATACACCAACTTACTGATCCACAACAAACCACAAATCACCCAAGACGACTTCCCTTCAGCACCTGACATCTCAAGACTGAAGAAAATCCAGGCATATATGAAGATGGCAACGCACCCCCTCCCCCCGAATTAGTCTTACGACGGCCCAGTCAAGGCATACACTATAAAAAAACTTCCTAAAATGTTTAGGAAGTAATTAACCTAAACGTAGTATTGGACAGTTACAATACTTCCGCTATGTAAATATGCGAACTTTACAGATATTACAATACAAGTCTGGTAACTTCAGTATACATTTGACTGTTTTATAAAAATGAGTTTTGGAAGTGCTACCATGGATGTCTGGGAAACAATTCAACCATACCTACTTTCTTAGCGCCCCTATATGCACGTGTGGTAAATTTACAAACTAATTTTTAGAGTGTGTGGTGTGCAACGCTATCGGTACAGTTATTTTTTTTCCTTATCCCACCCAAATGACTTCCCGTAACGCCCCATTTTGGTAAATGTACATAGTCCCCAAAATTTAAAAGTTCGAAAGAATTCCAAAAGGAGCAAAACAAAATAAAATGTGAAAATTCCAAAACAATTAAATAACCTAACTCCAAATTAAGCATGCCAATACTTTACAGTGTGCGGCATTTGATACACGTTTTAAGGTCGTTATTATTGCTCCGTCACTACTAAACCACTAACTCACAGGTAGACCGCTTTCTTGAATGGATGTTTTCAAATTAAATTTAAGCTGTTGAATGCTAATTTTCAGAAATTTCTGTTTGGTTTCAGGTAGGCATATTACAAATAATAATATTTTCTGCGATAAAATACAAGACTTACTTCTTACGTGCGTTCAAATGGTCAAGAATATTTTCAGATGTTCCATAATATTTTATATTTTAGTGATATACTACCAAGTGCTAGAGTGAGAAAAGAACAAAAAATGTAAAGCAGTATTTTTTTTTTTTAAAGATTAATTGCGGTAATTATTAGGTATCAAGAATTAAATATTTTAAAATAAAAATTAAAGAATTGCGTTACATTACCAAGTTTCCCTGCACCACACAATGGATGTAAAATACATGATAAAGAAGATTAAAAAAAATGTCGTTAAGGGGTTTGTACGTAGTTAAGTTTTAAATGTAATGATGAAATTTTAAGGGAATGTAGCAAAACAATAATCATATTTGAATGCTAACGAGTTGTGTAATTCCAAAGAAATTTCTTGATGAAGTTGATATGGGTACACACTACATACTCAGAGACCTCACAGAATGGAGCCTTCATGGTGTAGAGTTAAGACCACGTGATCATGGACTTGGATGTACGGGCAATTCGCTTTCCACAGGGTCGGGAACCACTTGGGCTCTAGTGATTGTCGTACCGAAAATTTTCAATTCGATAGAAAACATTGTTGCACTCCACACAACTACTAATTGGTCAAATTGGTAATATAAGTACTTAAAGTAATAAAGCAAAACTGTTATTTTTATTATTTTTCTCACTTATTATGGAATCACATAACACATATTGTTAACGAGTTGACGTTCTGAACGTAGGCGTGAAATACTAAAATCCTCACGAACGCCTCATAAATGCAGTTGAATCTGCCGATTTTGCTGTCAGGACACGAAATTTTATGCAGTTAAGAACAGCGGCCGCTCTGAAAGTAACCATGTGTAGTTCAAACATGTTCTATTTTCTATGTACCATTGCTCTCATGGTAATATGCTATAGGCAGCACTAAACATAGATTTCATTTCAGCATTTCAAATAATTATTAAATTTCATCATTACTATCTTAACTATTTGTTTTCAGCTTCACTACATTACTGGTTTAGATAATTAAAAATATTGTTTGTGTTTAAGTGGACAGAATAGAGTTTGCTCGTAGGCAAGATAAAGGATGGAAAAAAAAAGTATTTTTGAATCACAATGTGGGTACGTCTGTATGACTTACGCAACCACTTGTACTCAGAGCACAAAGCAATTGTCTTCGTTATCTGTTTACATCCTTACCTGTATACTTTAACCTGTATTGGTATTCGGCCTGGACGTTGATCATATACTTATTGGTCGGCATAATGTCGTATTTGTTTCCTTTATGTGACTTTGTAATACATGGTAATCACGTGCTGCGAAATAATGATTGCCCTGCCGGTTTTGTAAGCAAAAGATTTCAATATCAGAAAAAAAACAGTTTTCATAATCAGGCTGGTCTTTGATACTAACAGTGGACTGAGTGAAGTGTTTTCTTCCTGCCTCTTCTGGGAATTCACGATAGTAACACGTCACAAAATATAGAACAATAACTTTTTTATTACCAAATACATATTCAATATCTGAGAATGACCTGTTTTCGTAACCGTACGTCGTACGGCGCTACTGTATTTGCCTAGTTATAATGTACATATTTGGGCCTAACACTAGCAATAGGACAAGAAAACTGGTCTTACATCAAGTGACGAGTTGTGGCGTTGCTTGTTTACTCAACATGACGACGTGAACAAAAATGTACTGAGACTTATGACTAGTAATTAGTCAGTGTTATGCATTAATAGACTATGCGTTAATTTTTAGAAAATCAATAAAACAGGCTTTCAGTTTTTCAGATTTGAAACAGTGTTACAAAAGGTTATTTTCTCCTTTAGAGTCAATCTTTGTAACCACAGGATGTAAGTCTAAAGTACCTTCTGTATGACTGTTTAGAAGCAGAAAATATTATTTATACCTTACTAACAAATGGCATATAGTCTATTTATGCATACCACTTTCAAATGTATAACTCAGCTCAACACATACTTCCAACCGAATAACGTGGCACAACGGTAACTCGATAAATTCACTTTCAAGAATACCAGGGTTGGACCCCCGGCTCCTCCATTCTGATTTCGGTTTTTAGTTGGCTTTCTCAAATCTCTGCATGGCAAATGTGATTGTTTTCTAACAAAGGCCATAGTCTATTCCTCTTCTGAATTCATCATTATATCAAATGACACGTCCCTAATAATCTCGTTGTCGACGAGATGTAAAGCCCACTATACTTACCATACCTTTAGTTTCCTTCCTCTCCTCAAATAAACTGAGCCCCTACAGTATTATTTAGCCATTATAATGAGGACACACCATATTGTTAGAGCAACATAGTTATTTTGTACAGCAATATAGGAAAGCCTGAGTAGTAGACTTTTGTAATTTAAAGTTTACAATTACTTTACTCACAGACATGATAATTTGTGTGGAAGGGTGTACAGTATTCTTGTAACTTTATTTGGACCCTCAAAACGTATTACAGTTACATGACTCGAAGATTAAAACCATTACGTCAAGGGAGCTCCGTGATGACTGGCGTAAATAGAATATTGTTTTTATCACTTAATGAAAACTACTAGTAATTATATCGATACGTGCTGCAAAACAGGAATGAATCTGTTGATACCTAACTCCGACATCAACGAGAAAACATAGAACTACTCCAGCTTTCAGAGCATATTTGTAGGTTTTTATATTTAGAATTTGCGATGAATGGTCTTTTACCAACGATCTTTCTGAGGTTGAGTTTCATTTGTATGATGGTTATGTTTTCCAATGTTCCTTTACAATTAGTATTTATTTTTGTTTATATTTTTATTGAAATTGTGTGCTTTGCAGCATTGCTACGCAATATATAGTCGGTTTAAAGTTTGTTGTGGAAATCTAAAATGACAAGTAAGCCGTTATCAACAAACATACACACGCTAATAATTCATTAAGGATGTTCTCGTTGCAAAAATTCATATTTTTATATTTGTACAGTCGATAGTATGAATATTGAAATTTTGAATTATCGAACTAAATTTGATCGGAATTGTATGAAGCTTTCAATTACTATACTAAATACGATTTATTAAATTATATCCATTATCTTCATAAGTAGTTAATTGACCAATTTTGTATTATTTTTACACATCACCATAATGGTAAGAAACGAACATCTCTTTGTTTTCAACAACCCAATTTCATATACTTTACTTACCTTTTATTATTTTTATTGTCGAAAAAAATTCAACCGGGAAATATCTGGAATACTTTTGCTTAGTAAAATTTAAATAATTATAAGTGCATATATATTTTTTAACTTTGAAAGTTTTATCAGGTCCTTAGTGCTAGTGAGGGGTAACGTGATATAAGTATAGTGAGGCGCCGTAATGAAGGGGCGGGGGAAACGGGAGACCCCCGTATGATGTGTTTTGTTGTTGTTGTGAAAGTGTGATAAGTGTATATAATGGTGTACAAATTTTGACACAGTGACAAAGCCTTGGTGTAGGTACCTTACCTCCTCACTCCTTACCAAGGGTGCCAACCTTGCCACGGCTTCACCAACTCCAAAAGGACCCACAGAAACAAAACTAAACCAAAACAAGCAACACAACAAGGTGTAGAATAAATTCAATAAATCAAAATCCATTTTCGAAATTTAAGGCTGTTTTAATAAAAAAAATTTAGTGTTATGATGACAAACAAAATTACTGTAAAATAACTGAAATTCTCTGACTGAGTAAAATAACTGAAAATTGCATCAATTGAATCTAAACTCAAATGCATCCAAACCTTTCCAACTGCCAACATCTATGAATGCATATGTGACCCAAATAAATCACACATAGGGTATATACAATGTAACAATTGGCGAAAGTATAAAAGTGTTCTTGTGGTATTGTTGCAATACTAGGGTTCTGAGTCGGTTTAATGTTTGATTGATACACACCAAATCACAACAAAACAACATTTAACATCTTCTCCAAACATCTCAAACGTGTTTTCATAATTGCCCTCGGCTTTGCTTAAATTTGATTTCGAAGAACAAAAGTTCGTTAGTCTCAGGGGTTTGTAGGCAAAATGTAGAAAAGTAAACATATTAACTCCACAAGTATAATTACAGTTTCTGTCAAATTGCAAAAATAAACAAAACTTGTTCCTATACTTGAATTTATTTTTAGCTTCAGTGTATGGAAATAAACTGCGCCACGCAATATGGCGGTGTCTCACCGACGTCTCTCATGGCGACTCGGCGTCTTTCAGTCTTAAATACACTAAAATAGCTAAAATTACGTAGGACTCAAGCCTCTTCTTAATTGCCTGGCCTACAAAAGGCATAAACTGTCTTCTGGACCATAATAAATGCCTATTATTATGTTGGAGTCAGTTTTACTCAACCTGATGGACGAGGGCACGCAAAAGGCGTCCACTCGCTCCAAAGTCAAGGACCAGAATTAATTTAAATTTTCAACAACGATCGTTCCGAACGATTAACGTCCGAAAAACGAGCGCTTAACAGAAAATTCAAAATACATAAAACTTTAAACTAACTTATTACATATAAAACTTACATTACAAATTCATAAATTTAAAATAAAAATTATTAAAATATGATAAATATTATAGATGCATTTCCTAGCTATAATAGAAACGTAAAATAATAACGAACTAAACAAGGAAATTGCTACACAGGAAAGGGCAGTGTAAAAAAAAATTAGAAAATTTAAATAAAAGCATAAAATAAAAAAAAACATTAAATAAAAGTGAAAATAATAATATTAAGTTAAAATCAATAATGTTATGAATAATAATATTATAAAATTAGTGAAAATAATAATTATTCAAAAGAATATGTGTAATATACCACACCCGAGAAAAACCGCCGACCAGCGGCATCGACGGTACGATTCTCACATGCGAAAATCTGGGGCTGACATCACCATGAAACGAACCCAGATCGCCTTGTTGGAACCATTCGCGGCAACCACGGTGTATGGTGCGGCGCCAGAATGAAGGCGGGGGGGGGGAAGGGGAAATATCACATGTTATAATTTTAATTGTAAGTATGCAAACATTTTTTAAACGTTTCTTAGGATATTATTATTTTTTTTATTCAAGTAATCAGATATTGATCGGTTCATAGTAAAGTTAGGCGAAGGAGAATGATTTGGAAAAGGAAGGGGAAGGGGAAGGGTATAGGTTGAGTACTCGTCGGTGGTCGATGGAAGATCCTCTTCCAAGAGAGTATCGTAAACACAGAACATAATAATTAAATTTGTCATTTTAAAAATGTATTTGTTTGAATTTATCGGAAATCGATCGAGACGTAGCCAAGTGATGAAGTGGAGGGCCTTAAACAATTAAATGCTTTAGAATTTTAAAATAACATTTTAAAAGGAAAAGAACAATTTATAAGCAACACTTTTTAAATCCAATTCAGTAATTTCATAAATGTATGAATATTTATGGTCAGTGCTCTCTTCACTTACCACATGCCATGCTCATAAAAATAAAGAATAAAAATTATTTGTATTTAAAAAATATTGAACTTTTTAAAATTTTATTTTCAGTTTCAGCATTTTTTTAAAAATACAAACAACGTTTTTTATTTTTATGAGCATGACCTTGTAGCCTGCAATGTCTTTATCCATTGTGATATTTTTTAGTTTGGTACGTCAGTTGATTTTAGTGTAGTCCTTAAAACGGAAACATGCGAAATATGACTTTAACAAGCCATTACGCGAAAACTATGAGAGATAAAACAATTTCATAAGAGCCAAATTTGGTCACATTTTGTGTCTAAAATAAAAAAAAATATGTGGTACAAATAAAAAATTAAAAAATTGTTAATAAAAACTGCGGCAGACCGCGCCCGTAAAGGTGTTTACGTGACAAAAATACGTAATATTTTTGCATGAAGTAGTGTTCGTTTTATAGATTTTACTTGTGACTACATTTTCCGCTAGAAACATGTTTTAGCTCTCGCAGTTTTTCCATAAGCAGCATGCCAAAGTCAGAATTCGCAAGTTACAGGGACATAGTGAGAACATAAACCAAGTGTCTTACTCGAATAAATAATTTACACTGAAATGAGACATTATGGACAATACGCTATAATATTTTGTGTTTGTTAAAATTGCCATAAATGAAGTTAACTGTGATCATCTTCAGAATTTTTTTAAAAGTACAAAGGAATCTTACTGTGTGTTTGAAATATTTTAGCATATTGCCCATAAAGCCATAATATCTCATCTCAGTGAAAATTATTTCATACGAGTCAGACTATTGGTTTTTGTTATTACTATGTTCGTGTAAATGCAAATTTTGACTTTGTCATGTCACTATGGAAAAACCATGAGAGTTAAAAAAAAATTTACTCGTGGAAAATATACTCATAAATAACATATAAAAAGCAATCACTATGACGTAAAAATAAAAAAAAATATGAATTTTTGCAACGAGAACGTCCTTAATGAATTATTAGCGTGTGTATGTTTGTTGATAACGGCTTACTTGTCATTTTAGATTTCCACAACAAACTTTAAACCGACTCTATATTGCGTAGCAATGCTGCAAAGCACACAATTTCAATAAAAATATAAACAAAAATAAATACTAATTGTAAAGGAACATTGGAAAACATAACCATCATACAAATGAAACTCAACCTCCGAAAGATCGTTGGTAAAAGACCATTCATCGCAAATTCTAAATATAAAAACCTACAAATATGCTCTGAAAGCTGGAGTAGTTCTATGTTTTCTCGTTGATGTCGGAGTTTGGTATCAACAGCTTCATTCCTGTTTTTCAGCACGTATCGATATGATTGCTAGTAGTTTTCATTAAGTGATAAAAACTTTATTCTATTTACGCCAGTCATCACAGAACTCCCAGGACGTAATGGTTTTAATCTTTGAGTCATGTAACTGTAATACGTTTTGAGGGTCCAAACATAGTTACGAGAGTGCTGTACATCCTTCCACACAAACTACCATGTATGTGAGTAAAGTAATTGTTAACTTTAAATTACAAAAGTCTACCGCTCAGGCTTTCCTATATTGCTGTACAAAATAACTATGTTGCTCTAACAATCAGGTTTATCCTCTTTATAATGGCTAAATAATACTGTAGGGGCTCAGTTTATTTGAGGAGAGGAAGGAAACTAAAGGTATGGTAAGTATAGTGGGCTTTACATCTCGTCGACAACGAGATTATTAGGGACGTGTCGTTTGATATAATGATGAATTCAGAAGAGGAATAGACCATGGCCTTTGTTAGAATACAATCACCTTTGGCCTGGCGAGATTTGAGGGAGCCAATTAAAAACCGAAATCAGAATGGCGGAGCCGGGGGTCGGACCCAGGTATTCTTGAAAGCGAATTTAACGAGTTACCATTGTGCCATGTTATTAGGTGGGAAGTATGTGTTGAGTTGAGTTATACATTTGAAAGTGTTATGCATCAAAAGACTATGTGCCATTTGTTAGTAAGGTATAAATTATTTTTTCTGCTTTAAACAGTCTTACGAAAGGTACTTTAGACTAAGACCTGTGGTTACGAATATTGACTCTATAGTAGTGAAAAAGCCTTCTGTGACACTGTTTCAAATCTGAATAACTAATAGCATGTTTTACTGAAAACTAAAAATGTGAAAGTATATCAAATATGACGAGTTTGTCAGTTGCTTCCTTTGTAGATAATGTTATGAATTATTTGGTTTTGATTGATAGTACATTTCACTTAGTTTTGCTTACTTGATTTTAGAAAACAAAATTTTCTAATATACAAAGGTAAAATATAATTTAAAAATTAAGGAACCACATAATACAGAATTATATTTGATTTTTAAAGCTTATTTATTTATACTGTTACGCTGCATAAAAATTAAAATTAACATTTTATGTGTATTTCATCAGTTTTCTATACATAATATTTCGTAAATAATTCACTTATTTGATTAAAATTTGGAAATTTTTGTTACATTTTACTGAATTGAATGTTTGTGTTATAAATAATGTTTTTAATAAATAATATGTAATAAATATTCCAAAAATTCTGAAGAACGTACGAGAGGACCACAAGGCGAATTCAAATATCTACAAAAGTTAACTAATTTATTCAAACATCGAATTATATTTTATGATTTTAAACCGTGATTTTCAAAAACATTCAATGTCTCATATTTGATCAAATCAAGGGGCATTAAATAAAATTTCAAAAATTTGCCTGAATAATACAAAAATTTAATTGCAATGATCTAAATATTAAAACGATACTTTCTTGAAATTTATGTCGAAATCTGTCATATTTGTCTGAATAATATAACAGTTTGGTCCTAAAATTTGGATTGGGATTTGTCTGAATAGAAAAAAATTGAAAATCTATATATTATTGCCTTCATCTATACATATAAAAAGGAAAGCTGACTGATTGACTGATTGACTGACTGACTGACTGACTGACATATCAAACTGCAGCCCAAACCGCTGAACTTAGAATCATGAAATTTTTTGTGGGGGTTCCCCTCAGGTCGTAGGCGAGCACTAAGAAGGGATTTTTTGAAATTCGACTTCTAAAGGGGTGAAAAGGGGTGAAATGTGTTTCCGAAGAAACGTCGATACAGCTCGAACCCGACGGCCTATTATCGTGATTTTTACTTTAATAGGAAACTCGTAAAAATGCATATTGGCCAATTTAAGGATTTTTTGAAATTTAACATTTAAGGGGGTGCAAAGACCTTAAATGTGTTTCCAATCAACTATCGATATCTATCGAACCCTTCGGGATAGAGAGTTGATATTCACTTTAAAATATTGCTTACGTAAATACCCAAAAAGTAGTTTAAGGTTTTTTTGAAATTCGACCCCCAGGCAGTAAAAAGGGGCAAAATGTGTTTTTAATGAATCGTCTTTATCTTTGAAACACAATAAGCTATCGTCGTGATTTTAACTTTAATTGGTTACTTTTACAAATGTCTATGACAGGACTCAAAATCGTTTCGAAATTCTTTATTTAAAGGGGTGAAAATAAGTGAAATGTGTTTTCGATTATCCTTCCATATCTATCGAATCAATCGAGATATCGAAGTACTCTTTGCTTTAAATTGGTACTTTTGTAAATATCCCAAGTACCATTTAAAATATATTTTCCGAATTCGGTCCTAAACTGGTTAAAAATGGGGTAATATGAGTTTTCGACTCACATTCTATATATATCGATCCCGTGGTTTTTTATATAGCGACGTGATTTTTGTTTAGGATTGATGCTTACTCAAATGCCTAAAAAGTGATTTCAGGAATTTTCGAAATTCGCCACCTAAGGACGTGAAAAGGGGTGAAAAGTGGTGAAAAGCGTTTTCAATTAATCGTCAATATATCTTGAACCCAGCGGGCTAATGTTGTGTTTTTAACGTCCACGAGATACCAATAAAGTATTCTAAAATGTAATTCAAGGGTTTTTCGAAATTTACTATCTTAAGTGGTGAAAAGACCTTGAACGTGGTTTAGATAAATCCTCGATATCTATCGAACCCGTCGAGATATACAATTAATTTTTCCTTCAAGATGATGATTACAGAAATTATCGCAAAACGGTTTTCAGATTTTTCGAAATTCGATTTCTCAATACTGTGCAGGGGTGATATGTGTTTTTTTTAGTGAATGATCGATTTTGATTCGACTGAACGGGCTAGCGATGTGATTTACACTTCAGTTGGATACTTATACAAATGTCTAAGATGTAAATTTAAAATATTTCGAAAT
>PNEQ01047513.1:6229-16744 GCA_003012365.1 Medauroidea extradentata
CCAACGGCGGCACGAGCGGTGAGTTCCTGTTGGTTTAGGGAAGGAGAGCGATCCTTTACCTATCTCCTGTCTCGCCTTACCCTAACCCTTCCACTCGCCTCTATTTCTGTATTGCTGTATTTCCTTGTTCTCTATTCTAATAAACTCTTGTTACCTTCCATCTCTGGCTTATTTATCTTCCCCTTCCCAGGCTAAACTTCGTAACGCAGTCCTAACCACTAGAAATATAAAGGTGAAATTTGTTGTGTAAATTCCCCTCAAGTGGTAGGCGAAAACTAAGAAGGGATTTTATTTTTAAATTCGACCCTTAAAGAGGTGATAAAATATGAAATATGTTTCCAAAAAATGTCGACATAGCTCGTGGAGGTCTACAGTCATAAATTTTACCTCAAAAGGCCACTCATAAAATGCCCACTAGCAAATTTCAGTATTATTCGAAATTCGTCCTTTAAAGAGGTGAAAAGACCTGGAATGTGTCTTTAATTATTTATCGATAGCTATCAAACCCTACGGAATACACAGTTCATTTTCGTTTGAAAGTTACGCTTCTGTAAATATCGAAAAATTTTGTTCAGGATTTTTCGAAATTCGACTCACAAGGAGTAAAAAAAAGTGAGGAATTGCGTTTATGTTATTAATCATTTATACTGCTCGAACCCAATTGGCTATCTTCGTGAATTTTACTTCAAGTTAATACATATACAATTGTTTAAGATAGGGCTTCAAGACGTTTCAAAATGCGATAGTTAAAGGGTGAAAATATGTAAATTGTGTTTTCGATTATTCCAGTACACCTATCGAACCGACCGAGATGTCGAATTTCTCTTGCTTCAGAATTATATCTGCGTAAGTACACTAATTACTATTTAAGTAATTATTCCGAATTCGAGCATAAAGAGGTAAAAAGAGTCAAATGTGTTTTCGATTTATAATCCACATATATCGACTCCTCGGAACTTTAGGTATCAAGGCGGTTTTTGCTAAAGATTTAAGCTTGCTTAAACACCTAAACTGTAATTTATTGATTTTCCGAAATTCGATATCTAAAGGGGTGAAAAGTGATGAAACGTGGTGAAATGTGTTTTCAACTAAACGTCGATGGATCGCAAACCCAACAGGCTAATGTAATGGTTTCCACTTCAAGGTGACACCCGTAAAATTGCTTTTCATGTAACTAAATGGTTTTTCCAAAATTCCGTCCATAAGTGCATTTACGTGGTAAAATTGCATAATTTTATATTTGTTCGACATAGTGGTAGTTTCATATACGTTACTGTGACTAAATTTTCCACCTCTGAAATATTTTTAACTGTCACAGCGGCGTGTCAGTGTCGAAATTTGCAAGTTACGGGAACAGGCTGATAACAAAAACCAACTGATATGGCACAAAGTATCTAATTTCAGTGCAAATTTTATCATTCGAGTAAATCAGCTGCAGTTTGTTTTTGTTTTTTGTATGTTCCCGTTATTTGCAAAACTTCACTTTGATACGCCACTATGGGAAGACTGTGGGAGCTAAAATTTGTTTGCGAATGTGAAAAGTAGTCACAAGTAACGTCTATAAATCTAATAGTATGTTGTAAAAGTGTAACATTATACGTCTTAGCCACGTGAGCTCTATTATGTGCGTGAAAAGACATGTATGGACATCTTTAAGATAAACTCTTTAAGCTATCGAACCAGCCGAGATATAGAGTTGCTTTTCGCTTTATGATGATGAATGCGTAAATGCCCGTCAACATATTTATAAATTCGAACTCTCAGGGCAACAGCGTGACGCTCGATGAAGTAACTTTACACACAAAGCTTGGGCGAATGGGATTTCATGTGAAAAATTGGCCTAAATTTGAGGATTATCAAATGAGTGTTAAAAAATTTGTAGATAGATAAAAATATGTCATTTTCTTACTTCGCACGCTTATTACAAGGGAATACCACTACACATAGGGCTTTCGGTTTTCTAATAGCATATGGGGCAAAATATGCTTACATAAATTGGTGATATTTATATTATTAAAATTTGTAGAGTAATAGAAAACATTTGAAACATGACTAATATAATAACACTTTGAAAAGTAAACACTGTGATATATTATCAGACCGTATTGTTTACAGCTGTGCGTCACAATTGCCGAGCATTACGGCTGTTTCGCAGATTATTCATGGCATCCAGTGTGAATTGTGCCTCGTCAGTAAACAAAATGTAGTGGCGCAACTACCGATTATCATTTACTGTAAACATAAACCTACATGTATGTGATTTTTTACTCCAAATTATGTAAGACGTAAGTTCAGTGTGTGGTAGTAACTCCTCGTGAATAAATTGTTATAACAAAAAGTCTTATTAAAAACGTTGTAATTCCAGGAGTATGAATAACAGTCACGAAATAAAATAAACTTTACAGTACAATTTAATAAATTGGTAATACACAACTTAATTGGTAAATTTGTCTCATGTTAACTTATAGTTGATTTATTATAGCGATATATTAACACAACGAAGGTTTATTTAATACATCTGATATAGGCTAATTCTTGTCTATAGTTTTTTTGTTCAAAATAGAAAACCGTGTACACAAAAACCATTTCCTACTTGATGACCAAAACCCTCAAATCATTATAAGTTCTTTATCAGCAGGTTTAAAGCATGTTTATGTTAACTTGTGAAGCAATTTCTGTATGTCAATTTTAAATCGTTAAATTTTTGTCGTTTGCAATGCACGATTGTATCTAAAGGATAATTACTACAATGGTTTAACGACTGTTGTTCCGTTATCATTGTATTTACTAATATGATGTAACATTTTGTACGGCCTGCAATTATATATAATCCCTTCTTTACCCTTTCAAAATCATAAAAGAATATTTTTACTAAACGAAACTTGGAACCAATAATTTAATCATTGGTTAACACTTAAAAAATTACAATAAAATAATCCATCGATATCCATACGACTTAAGAATATCGATGTTTCTCGTAAAAGTAAATTGCAACATTTTAAAAACGTTTAAATTACATTTTAATCAGTCTGGAAATTCCTTTTTAGACATTGGTATAGAACTAAAACCAGTCACTACTAACACGCATGTAAAAAAATTAAAATTTTAAATCCATATTTGTCTATTATAGCGTTATTAGGAGTTCAACTTCGAAACTCCGTAATATTCTTTAGGTTTATCTAAGCGTGGTAATTAAACTATTCAAAACTCTGACGCGTAGATGTGTTTAGATTATATTGAGTTTACAGTAAAAATAAACTTGACCTTTTTTCACAACCTTGTGGCTCGAGCATCCAATGATAACGTACAATAACTGAGTGTGTACACTCCAACAAGTGGTCATGCAATATTCAGGTAACGTTACTGGTAGTGCGAAGATAAACGTTGATTCACACTATAAGTTTGTGTTCACTGCTTAAGAAATATTATTTGTGCACATATTTTTGCAATTACTTTGTATATGAACACTGCTCTGAAACTTAAATCAATTCATAATAAGAAAGCAATTTTTTATTCTGGATTTATTGGAAATGCTCTCATGCTATCTGAGATTTGCCAGCCAATAGTTTGGTGGTTTGATGTTAATCTTTCAGTATTATGCGAATCCTTACTTAGTTAATACATTATGCGTATTTTTTTACTTCCATTGAATGAGCAAAGTAATGTACCACTGGGTATAACGACGAGAGGAGAAATTTCGCCATCATGCACGGTTAGCCTGAGAGATTAAAATGTAAAATAATATATTTTTCGATAATGGTTAGAATTGAAAGTATCTTAAACTATCCATACATTATCAGTACAAGAAGTAATAAATTAAAGTTTAAATGCTGGTTATATTTATAATTTGACTTAAGAAATTGATATCAGAAACGTCTAGACAAAGACAACATGCACTTCTTTAATGGAGCAAATACAGCAACATCGCGGAGTTGCATGAAATACATGGCATTTGGGAGAAATGGTGTTCGGTAAATGAAGTTTTCCTCAGAAAACTGACTTGTGTAGAAAAACGGCATACAAGGTTGTCGCCAATAACAATTTCAAGCTCAGAAACATTTTCCTCTTTTTTTTTAAATATGTTGTATCGGAAATTCCATAAAAAATCTCAAATAGGTTAATATCGAACCATCCACTAGGAGAATTCTTGAATACAGTACCTGGAGGGCCTCCATTTCCCCAATTCTCGTACATATTTTCCACCTTCACACTACCACTGGAGGGAAGAGTTGCCTATCTGTGGTTCAGAATGGCTCTGGACTCTTTCCACGTGAATGAATCTTTTTAGAACTAGCACTTTCTTTGAACCAGAATAATCTGAAAAGTTTGTTTTACCACTCATATCTGTAAGCATTTTCTGGACGACAGTGTCTGAGAACATTTTTGATGTTTTTAAAGAATTTGCTGAGCTCTGGATGGGGTGATTTTTGAGACTGTACACACTGAAATACGTTTCTTGTGATGACATTGTCTACAATATCTGGTCAAGGATAGTTATCAGTCAATTTGTAAACACTAATACTTTTTACATCTTCATATTTTTCACCACACTATGAAAAAACACACTTCTTCAGAGAAAACCTCACTTTATAGACTGAGGGCAGAGTGCTTGAAAGAGTCTTTTCGTCTTCACTTCCCAGGACTTACTGGCCAACTGGAGACTTATCATGCTTACCAATTTACTAGTTTATGAGTGTACTTCATGGATTTCGAAGGAATCAGATTCGTGAATAATGATGTGAAAATGCAGGTAGGCTGCATGAATAAAACTATAAAAAACCTTATGTTCAATTAATTTCTCCCCAAAAACAAAACATGGTCTCCAAAGAGAACATGGCACCAAAGTGAAAATGGCTCCCAAACCATTACATAAAGAGACTAAATGCATAGATAGTAGCAGTCTAATCACTCCGCCCACCTTGTTGACATCTGTTTACAGAACTACAATATTGTTTAACATTTCCAACTTAATCAGTCATTCAGGTCTGGATAGCAATGGCACTAATTTAGTTATAGGTATTTTCAAAGCTCTAGTCCTCGTTTTCATAATCACTGTATGCACAAGTCAATCTTCCCCAGAAAATGTATTAGTAATGAAGACCAATTTTCTCTGCTGTCTATGCAACTTCTTCCATTAACAAAGAACATGCCTCCTGGCTGAGGATTAGGCTACTTAGACCACCCTTTCGGACGATTCTGGAGTAGGAACAGATATTTAGCCGACTGTCTCCGCCAAAAATTCTGAACTGATCGCTTAACTAATGGCCACTTTGCCAAATGATTGAACATCTCTCTTCACAAGCATGTGAGATGGCTAGAACAAATTCGCCGATAAAGAAATGTCCTGTGTAATTCATTTGGGTCACTTGATAGAGCTGTGAGAGGTCTAAAGTTTATACGTGATTCCACCATTGCTAACACTGTACATTTCTTAAAAGTTATGTGTACTACCCCCCCCATTCGATGTAAATTGTTATTTCATGCTTTTCATCTGTGCTTCCCAAAGTATTCTCTGTTGTGGTGCCACAAGGGAATTGAAGTGTCAAGAAATTCCTTGTTTAGCGAGACATCTCCCAACAGATACTTGATGCTCCCTTGGTTTGATCAGTTCAAATAACTCTGTAGTTCTCTAGCAGTGCCTATAATATTTGTATTGCAACTGCTATATATGTCACTAGGTCTGCCAAGACTTGCAACAAAATGCAAATGTGCTGCCATTAATGCAGGGGTTAACAAGTCACTCACAAATCTAAATATACAGACAAACAGTGCAATGTACCCTTTGAATTTGATGTTGTTCCTTCCCTTGCAATTTCGAAGTGTGACAGGACCTGCCTAATCTATTCCACAGGGAAGGAAAGGCAGAAATGGATGTACTCGAGCTGCAGAGAGACATCCTATCAGTTGTTTTACTGATACTGCTTGTTGACAGTTACATATCATACATTTCTTAAGTACCCTTCGAATAGGATAGTATCCCTGTAACAAAGAAACCAGAAGTTTTGTTGAATTATAACTTGCACCAATGGAAGGTTTGCATAGAGATTCACATAATGATCGTGCAGTATTATCAGCTCCATAGGTTAGCTGTAACGGGGTAGCAATATAAACTGCTCTTGAAGGTCAGGAATATTTGCTCGGTTAAGGTAACTCCCTACCCTGGTGCTCTATTTCCATACATAAAGGGTGTCAGGCTAATTATACTGTTTTTCTCAGTCAATAGCTCGCTGCCATTAAGACACTGGATCTCTGCCTTGAAGTAGTGCTACACAAATCACCCACTAAAGTCATGGCCTTTGAAGTTCTTTTGCTGATAGTTATTCAGACTGAGCGTCTCAGTCTCTGGTAATCTGCAGTTCTATCTTCATATTAAACACTATGCTGTTATCGTCTGTAATTTGGTCACAGATGACCACATTTTCAGAAGAGAATACAAAAGAATTGCGCATGTATGTACGACTGTACTCTTCTGCTCTTGTTTAATCATGGACTGATCAGCACTGGTGCCCACTGTATTTGGCCATTCAGAATCATAAAACCACGTAAGCCCGGTCATCATGGCAAATGAATATGTAAGTTTATTGGTGACGATCTGAGTGAAGCACAATCTGTTGGATTATCACTACTGTTCACATGTTTTCACTGATTCGCTGGAATGAGTTTTTTGATCAGTGCCTCTGTTATCAACAAATATCTTCCACTGCCTCAGTGATGAAGCAAGCCAAGCTAATACAGTGGATGAATAGGTCAATTATACTGCTCTTGTTTCATCTCTTGTGAACATGTGTTTCACCACATCCAACAATTTTGCCAACAACATAGCACTACACAGCTCTAATCATTGTACAGGTACTTGCTTCACTGACGCCCCTTTGGTTTTTCAGTCACAATCTTCCTTACCAATGTAGTACAACATGCATACTGAGAGTGCATGTACACCACTGCAACACATGCAACTTCAGATGCATCACAAAATCCTATGAGTTCCCAAGTATGTTGTTCTATCTGTATGATGCTTCTATCAATTATGAAGTCTTCCAGATAAGATAGAACCTCCGTATATTGTTGCCAGTTTTCCCACATGCCAATGGGGAGCGGATCGCCCCAACCGAGTTGCCATTCCCAAATTGACTGCAAGAGGAGCTTTGTCCAGATAGATAGTTACAGGTGATAACAATTCCATGGGGACGAACACTTTGACAATTTCAGACATTAGAGTACATTTTACAACTACATCATACTGGGTGTCTTGTGCACTGACACTTCAAATATATCACTAACTGAATGCCAATCAACTCCCAGTGTTCTCATAGATGCATTATCAGCTAACTATATATGTAACACTGCCCTTTGCAACTCAAGTACCACAGTTTCCACAACTTCAGGAGCATTAGATGACCACTTTCTTAGTTCAAAACTTCCTTTCTCGAACAACAGTGTCCTCTTCTTTATAGCTCGATAGCTTCTGAAACCGTGTCTGCTCCTGACGACATGTCCTCTACATAAAAATCCCTTAGCACGACGGGAGTGCATATTTGAAGTGATACTTGCTCATCTACAGGAAGTTTCCAAAAGCTATTATTGCTAAATAGGATGCACAGCTCTCATCTTATGTCACTCTCATTTGTCTGTAATCTTGAAGGCACCTCTGGTGATGGTACTCGCAAAATCAGTTAGAAATCTGTGTCTACACTATTAATGCTAGTCTGGCGATACATCTCGGCAAATCCGACTACCAATTCTATTGCGTGCACCTCTGAAGCTTATGTAATGGGCAAAATCGCAAGATGTTTATAAATTATATGTTTTTAGGATAGATGTGTAGCATAAAGACTGAACGGAAAGTGTTTTTGGTAAGCCTCGAGACAGGGTCGAGATGAAGCCAGCATTGGACAGGACAGAATATATGATCTCTGCGAGGGGCCACGAAAAAAGTGTAGTCGAGGCTTGTCGCATCCCCAGGGAGTCTCAAAATGAGAGTAAGAGGATTTAGTTTGCTTGTTCGAAGAAACTTCGCTGGTGGGTAAACCATGCTCCAGCAGTGTAACCACTTCCTCTTTTAAATCACTCAGAGAGACAGCGAGAAAATTTGGAACGAGGCTTTTTTCTTATCTCCCCTCCCCCCACTTTCCAAAATGGCGTCGAACAAGCCGAAGCCATGCTGGTGGCAAAAATGGAAATAAATGGAATTTTATATAGTATTTAAATAGTGCCAAACTTAAAAGGAAACGATTGTATGTGAGAAATCTGAGTCATTATGCAATGTAAGATTTATATAAATAATTTAAATAATTTTGAAAGAATAAATAGCGAAGGGCCTGTGTCGTGAGACAGTCGCCGAGGTCGGTGATTGGTCAGTTGAGAAACGTGGAGATCGCGAGGGTTGTGGTCGTCAGTGGGTGCTGACGCCGGTTCGGGGCAGTTGCCCGTAGACCCCTTTGAAAGGAGGTTCGCACGGTCAGCTACAATTTCAGTTAGTAAATTTTTGGAAGTTTGGATCGGGGTAGGAGTTCGCGTGGGCCTTAGAAAGGGATGCTCGCGCTGCCCAATTATCGATAGACATTAGATAATTTGCGAAAGTTTAATTGTGAGGAAGTTGACCGATTTCATTGTACTTTCACGATTCGTATTGGGAATAGAGTCACATTAGTTTGATGTAATAGTTGTTTCGGGGACAAATAAGTGTTGATAAACTTTGCCGCGGGAACCTTACTGAAGTGACGTCCTAAAACGGAACGATTGTAGCACATAAAATATTGACGAGATTAAGAGAACTTTTGAATTATTGCGTTATTTGCGACTGCCGCACTGATACAGTCGAGGCCACGTCTCTATCGGACACTAGGCGCGACGACAAGTACCTCGCAAGGAACTGCAATTTCAGTTTAATCATTCACATAATTAAGACTTTAAGAGTTAAATCATTAGTGAGTGACGGGCTGCGTAAATTTAAATGCCCAATAGTGGAACAGTTTCATAAGATGAATTGAAGATCGTAAAAGGCCGGGTTCACTTATCAACAATTTAATTATAATACTTTCCTAAAGTTTTGGGCCTACCATCAATTTATAATTTAAGGAAACACCAGACGATGTTTTTATCGAAGCATTTAAAACTGCATTAAGTTAAGTTGTGTCACTACTGTCTTTCATCATGGCCATATGGGGGATAAAACGTCTCACGCACTATTATTAAGTGACTTCACGTGATGGAATTTCCTCCACATGTCCCAGCTGAATGTATTCCTATACAGTTGTTTGCTCGTTGAAATTTTAGCTGACATCATGTTCTGCAAATTAATATGCACTACAGGACTCTCCCAGCTGCATATTACTCGCATGAATGTTATTATTATTTAAATTTTACCATCAGAGTATGTTGTGAAGAATAACTGAAATCAGAAAATAGAGCTATTCGAATGTGTTTGTGTCTTATTAATTAAGAATGCACAGTAGTTTTTAGCATAAGGTTCAGCGATACGAGGGTGACAAAGGAACGGAGGCGACTTCATGCACCACCGGGGTGGGTGTCTCACGGCACCCAAGAGACAAGTCTCAGTTTGAATAGTAGACGGGGGAGAGCTCATCCATGCTCTGCGAATGTCCGCTGCAACTGCTAGTGTCCTAACCGCCTTGTAACAGCTGTCCAGAATATTTGAATTTTATGATTTTATTAATTCAGTCGTCAATGTGTCAATTAGTTTACAATTTAAATAATGCCTTGGTAAGTGTGGGGAAGCCCATGCAACGGACGGCGGGAACAACCACAGTTTTGAAACGAGCGCGCTGATTGGCTGACTCGAAGATGGCTTGGAGAAGACATCTTGGACCCAGCACGCAAACGTTTCAGGAGGAAGACGGCCGGCAACGATGAAGTTAGTATGTCGCGTTTAAGATGCGTGGGGTTTAGTTTTATTTACCGTCAAGTCACGGCGGGCGATGCGGGGATTGTGATTACTTCACCGACAATATAAATAAGGGCCGCCTAATAGTAGGGTACGTATATTTCTACGAAACTGTAATAATAAACTACACTTTCTTGCATTCACTAGTCGGCAATTTGCGAAAGAGACTCCCCACACCGAGTAACGGCACGAATTTGCTCATCATCGTCGTCTTGAATCACGAAATTTGCACCCATCGCCCCTTTGTTACGGCTTAGACACATTGCCAGCAACAAAAACAATCGATTGTACTATTTAATTATACACCCGCTAAGATACGCAGTGGCAAGGACGCTTACAAATGATGTATTAACGAAAACCACGAACCAGGCCAGTCACACGGTATAGCAAAATGCTGTAATGTGTACAGAATTTGATTCATGGAAAAATTGGTTCATTGAGGTATCTCACGTGATAAATAAATTTACAAATGGCCACCAATCTGATGATATGGATACATCATGTACAACACACATAAAAGTCGAGATACCTTAGTATTGTTGCGTACCATGTTCCTGGAGGCCAGTGGTCGGCGGCTGTTTCGTAACACCTTGAGGGCTGGCCGATGACTT
>PNEQ01047513.1:16844-27392 GCA_003012365.1 Medauroidea extradentata
CATCTTGGTGACGTCAAAGTCTACTGTGAGGCGGCAGGGGGCTACCTTCGGAGCAGTGTTTGGCGATACAAAAGGACTGCTGCGGCGGGCTGACAGGCGAAGAGGAGGTGCGCGACGGGAGTCGAACAGAAGACCTCAAGAGTGAAGACAGCGGTGCACTCGGGGTGCTGCGCAGCACATGGTGAGCCATCACCACTTCCGACTGATAAGGTTGTACATTGCCATTATTAGAAATACTGTTGATTGGATATATGACTGAATTTTATTGTGATTTATAGTGTTTAATTAATTGATGGTAGAATTTTCTTGTGCTTTAATTGTCAAAGTTAATTAACGTGTCTGTGACACAGGAGTAATTTTGTGCATAACTAATTGTGTTGTGAGAGATCTAGTTGATTACTGTTTTGTGTATTTCGTAGCTTTGTGAGCTATTAAATCCAGTACTAAATTTAACTCTTTTATTTGTAATTATAAGACCTCTATTCCAAAGAACTCATGGGAATTGCCCACATATAAAGTTTGTGCTCTCAAACTTGTAACAGTATTATATGAGTATCGAAATTGACAAAATTCTGCTAAACAGGTCCTGAAATACTTCATTCGATAAAGAAATGTCAAAATCGCCGCGAATTCGAGAATATGAACACGACATGAACAAAATTCATAGGAGGCCCTAACTAAAGTCACTTTACTAAAAACAACATGTGTGCCGAGTTTGATAACCTTTAGAAAATTGGTAACTCAGATATCTAGTGCAGTTAAAAAATATTCAAATTACCGTCACCTGTAATGAGAATACATTATAAACAATAGTTGTAACCTAACCTTGGTAAGAAATATGTATGTACCGAGCGTAAAGAATTTCTGACAAATAATCTTCGAATATCATGTCCGATGAAAAAAAGTTAAATTGCCTTCATGATATAAAATAGCAATAACACAATACATAAAAGTGTGTGCCGATTTTGATGACTTCTGATAAATGGTTCTTGAAATAACTAGTGCATTAAATAAATTTTCCAACTCTCACAGCCTTGAAAATATGGATGGATATTGCGTGAACAAAATTCGTAAAAATCAAGTTACTAAACAGTTTACTAACACGCACATTCATGCAAGACAGACAAACAGGAAAGTGATCTTATAAAATTACTTTTTCGTTCAGTATGTACACTAACAAGCAGCGTCATAGATAGGCTACTAGCGAGTAGGACTAAATGATACCGTACGGCACTGTTCTATAAGAGAGGTGCAGCAGGCCCTCCTGTAAGTTATAATGCTTTCCTAACTACAAATCATCCAAAAACTTTTGGAAGGTGCTTATACAAGACAACAATTCTGAATTTGAAATTTCAAAGCAGGGCGTATCCAGGGCGGGGGTAAGCTGAGTGCGGTGCTGCAGCGCCCCCTGAAATGACACACACTTTTACACCCTATTATTTAATGTCTATCATTGAATGTATATATTTGCAGTTCCCACATGACAAATATTTATTTACAACCTATAATTAAAATGTCATTCCTTATACTATTTGTTTATTTGTTTTTACTTATTCACATATTTGAATCCTATACTTCAAAACTTGTTTTCTGAATGAAAGAGAAAAGAATTAAATCGTTAAGTTGGTACATAGTTCCTTAAATGAACACCGGTAGCTCTGCTGAGTCATGCGATAGCATCTCCCTCTCCCTCTTTATTCTATCGATTGTGGAGGTAGCTGCTAGGAAGTAATTTCTACTAACTGTCCATAGATTGCAGCAGAAGCTTCATTTGGTCTGTTTTTAAACAAAGGATTATTCTTAGAGAAATGAATGGTAAACATATTTATAGTGTCGGGCTAATACAACGTCATAGCTGAGTTGTGAAATGAAGTTTGGTTATTTATGTAATAATGAGAGATGGCAACAAACTTAACTCAGTTTCTGAAAGAAACCAAAATGCAGTGCTACTGAGTCTCCAGTTCCTGTTCCGAGTAAATTATCAACACAGCAGGACGTTCCTCCAGCATCAGCAACAACATCGATGTGACACATAGATGTGAGATGTGATCCAGGAAGCCATTTTATTAAGGTAAAATTTTCTCTTCCATTTTCTCACCCATACGACATTGTTACAAAACCATTTAACAATGAGGAGAAAATAAATGTTCTTCGAAATGTGTGGAATACTGATTCCAAATAAAGATTTTCAGCAGAAGATTGTGGCAATTTTAAACGAAAATTTCATCTGAAGTGGTTGGATTCCTTTCATTGGCTTGCCATTCCGAGCTGAAATAAGAAGCACTTTGTGAGTACTTTGTACTTTTCTTAGGTTCAGAATTTGCGGGAAAAGGTTGCTACGAAATTGTGGCCCAGCTTGTCTCTAGAGTCCAGACCATCAAAAAAATTGAGGGACGCTTTAGAGACAATAAACCATGAAAAAAAAATTAATTACAACGAAAAGTGTATCCTTGCTGCTGAAAACATTCGTGCTGTTGCTGAGAAAAAAAACAGGATAGTGTCATTGTTCAAATAAGTGAACAACGATAAAAAGACGCTCCTAAGAACCGAGAAGAAACTTCGCCATAATTCCAACAGTTCGTTTGTGCGTTAGGCAGCAGTTGCCACTAATGCTGGGCACAATGACTCGAGTCGTATTATACTGAACGAATCTGACGACAATGATGGAAATTTTCGCATTCTTTTGAAGTACAGTGCAAACAATGGCGACAGCTTATTGAGAGAACATTTACTAATCTGTGACGTCAATACGATGTACACAAGTTCTGTGATACAAAATGCAATGATAAATATTTTCGGAGTCTCATAAAAGAAAAAAAATGTCTAGAAAGTTTCTAATTCTGGATATTTTTCTGTGCTTGCTGATAAAACCACTGATATTGCTCATGTTGAACAATTCTCATTGTGCATGAGTTACGTGGATGAAGAAGTGAAGAAGCTTCGAGATGTTCTCAACACTTTTCCCGGTAAATGATGTAAGTGGTTTGGGTGTGGCTGACATCATACAAATTGCTTTAAAAGATCTCGGTTTTGACCAAAAAAAAATGCGTGGCCAAGGTTACGATGGCGGCGCAGGTCAGTTTCGTGGGATCCAGGCAGTGATAAAGGAAACATATCTTAAAGTTATATATCCTCACTGTCTCTCTAATTCACTAAATATTTGCTTATCAAATGCTTCCAAATATCATATCATCTTAAATGCTTTTGGAACTTTATCTGAGTTTTTAACTTTAATCCAATCTTCTGCGAAACGAACAGAAAATCTTAAAAGCCGCACCAGTGAACTGAGGACTGATAATCTCGGAACAAAATTGAAAACACTTTGTGAAACTCGCTGGGTTTTGCGCCATGAAGCTGTTCTCGTCTTCAAAGAATTTTTAGTGCCCATAGTAACTTCACTTGAAGACATAGAAAGCAAAACGATAGCAACAGAAGATTCAAGAAAAAGCTTCTACTTTTATTCTTTCCATGTGCAATTTTTTAGTTTCTCTGTGTGTTGCAGTCAAGATACTAGGGCATAGCTATAACTTGTCAAAGTACCTATAAAGTAAATCTTTAGACTTGGTGAATACAATCAGCTGTTTGGAACGCGCTATGTAGGTGTTGAGAAATTTAAGAGAAAATGCTGCGTCAAAAATTCACATCATTTACGAGGAAGCAAAGTGAAATGCAGCATCATTCAATGTAGAAGAATTTGTGCCCCGAGTTTGTGGAATTTAACGCAACCGACAAAATTTCCTTTCAGAAACTGCAGATGAATACCACAAAACAGCAATTTTCGTTCCCTATCTGGGTGACATATTAGCACTAAATGCCCGGTTTATTTCACACAAATAAACAGTGATGTCCTAGCAATATTTACTGGCTGCTTAATCAGTTGGACAGCCAATTGGATGCATTGAACCTTCAGTTTCTTTCTTAAAAGATGATTTGCCCGGTTTTCATTATGTGATTGAAGCAAAGTGGGAGTTATGGAAGACCAAACAGACAGCAGATAATCACAGTGCAAGACCTGTTCTGCAATAGTTGGTTTGCAGAGGCGCCGGAATGATTTTGATTCAGGGGGGTGCAAACAGTTACGGATCCAGCAGTGTAAGAAAAAAGAGGGGGGGGGGGGTTACGTCTTAAAAAAAGTGTATACGCATTCACCCGAAGCCAAAAGCGGGGATTCCGGGGGTCCTCCCCCGAGAAATTTTCGATTTTAGAGATGCAAAATTCAGCTTTTTAAGGAGTTTCCAAGAAAAAAATTTTATTGCATACGTAAGAAATTTTTATATTTGTAAAATATATTATGCCTTAAAAAGTGAATTGTGCTTGTAAAAAAAATTAAACTTTTAAGCTTTTGGGATCTACATGCAGATATATTTTTGTTAGCTCTTTCAACAGGTAAGTAAACCTTTATATGAGTTACAAGCCCTACTTCACAAAAAAATTGGAATATTAATATTTTATGTTCAGACATTACAAAATAATCATTAAAGGCAAAGAAATCACCACATTAAATCAATTTAAAAACGGATTGTTACATTTTTGTATTATCTTATTTACTCGGCCCAATAAAGCTACTCATATTCATTTGTCTTTGCTTTATTTTACAGGATGTATATATAACAACTCTTTGTGGATGTTGGCCGAAGCTAATTCATTGAGTCTGATCTACCCCATTTACAGTGGCGGATCAAGAAGTTGAAAAAAAAAGGAAGGCGGGTTTATCGCATTCATAAACTTGACTTTACTTATACTTTAAATTATTTTCCATATTTCAGTAACAAGTTTCATGATTTTATTAATTAAAAAAACGCGTAAACAACTGCTCTTGATTTATATTGGTCTATTCATATTCATACAGTCCACGTTTCAACACCTACTGCAGGAAAAAACGCATAAAAAGTTACACTTTCAAAATTGCTCTCTATTACTTCTGAACGCATTGGCGAATGTAGAAACTGAAAAAAAAGTGGGGTTTACATTTATAAACTTAACAATATCTATTTGCCAAATTTTTATTCTCTAAAATAATCTGTTCCATATGTTCAGTAGCAAGTTTCAAAATATAATTGATTTGCAAACAACATATGAACAACAGTTCGATTAATATAGTCTATTCAATTGCATAAAATACACATTATTATTTCAACATACTACTGCAGAGAAAAACAGTATAAAAGTTTCACTTTCTGGAAATTGAAAACATCTGAATTCAAAACGCATAAAAATATCAAATACAAATTAGTTTTAGTTCCGGTATTTCTTATTTTTAAATAATTTAATCTGCACTGTAGACGTTGTTTCTAATTTTTTATCTAGCGGTTTAAAGAAATGTAACAAATTTAGTTTAATTTTCGGTTTAATTTTCGGATACCTTTATTTAAGTTTCCAAGATATCTTACTAAATGTGCCTACATTAGCCAATAAGAGGCGAGGAATGGCAGATGTCGGTGGATGACTGGAATACTCAGTCGCCAATAAAATCTGAACTACTCATCAAAATTCGATGACGTTAATTTCCCAAGTATAAGTATATTTTATTAGCGGACGTTTATTTGTATATCACAATGCGGTAGTATGCTTTACTTTCGAGTAAAAACTTAAAAACAATTTTTCTAAGAGTAAGTGCTAGAAACCACAAAATTCACAAAAATGTAAAACTTTCGTTTTAATTAATTTAAATATGACGATATCTAGGCTTCTACAAGAACAGAATTTCAAAAATACTCGCTTTTTGGTTTTAAAATAATTTTACTAACCGAAAATCTCTGCGCGATAGGTTCTATCGCCTGTCTTTGTTCCGAGAATTCCAAAGCAGTGAAAATCTAACAACGTAATAATTTTTTAAGCATACTTTATGTCGAAATATGCTCCAATTTTGATAACAGCTCTCTGAAGTCGTTAAATTATATCAACATTTTGTAATGTGTAATGATTTCGTACACCAATGCCATTTAAAGAGCTCACATATATATATCAGGAAATTTCGCTGCAGTACGATAGAGATCCGGCTTTTCGTTCGAAGCTACTAAAGGAGTGCCTAACATGTTTATTTACAGAAAGAAGAAACACTTCAGACGGCGATTTTATCGTAGTTTCAAGACTTAATGGTTATTACTCACGTGATTTTGAAGCCTCCGACAATAGCCAGAAACAGTTTTTAGACTACCTCAGCTAAAAACCTATTTCCCTGATAGAGACTAGCATTGGACTTTGCTACACATTCTTCAGCTGTAAAATTATGTGGTCACCATTTAAAGTGCCATACAAAAAAACTCGAATTACGAAAATATCACATATTCTAATCGATGTCTCCGCATGTAGAGGCGATACCGTTTTTAACTCGCGAACCAGTGCCGCTCTCATCCTTTTCCTACTCCCATGCTTCGACAAGGACAACATGCTTGTAGTAAGAGGGACCCTTAGTTGGTATAATTGTGGTAGTGGAGTTTGGATAGTTGTTTACAGTTGATGCCTTTAGTGTTGATGCGATGAGATGGAAATGATCATATGTTAAGCAGCGACTAAGTGGTGTGGTGGGTGAAACAAACATATATGTTATGCGATATAAGAAGCACTGGTCCTTCTTCTGTCTTTATAGATTTAATAAATAAATGGAACTGAACATCAAACAAGAAGACTAATAGATACACATAAAAACACAACAAAATTCCAGTTGCCCCCCTCTCCACCTCCTTGACAGAAGTCAAGGAGGTACAATACAACCATGTCCCCCCTAGTTCCGGCGCTCCTGGTAGTTTGTATCAGTCACATCCATATGTTTATCCAACCAACCATGAAATGTTAAAAATACTGCTGCAGCAGAACGAAGTTTCGTGTCTTGTAGGACTTGCTCTGCTTTATATTCATACTTCTGATGAGGCTGTGATTAGTAAGTTTGTGAACTGTGCTAAAGTAAAACTTAATTTTGTGCTTTAACGTCCTGTTTTTTTGTCTTTTTTGGCCTAAATATATGTTGTAATAATGCAAATTTGTCATGCTCCTATCAGTCATAATACTGTATAATAGTCATTTGAGTAAAAACATTAAATTTTTTTTATATCATTTAAAATTTTAACAGTTATTTTCGTCTTATGACTGAGAAATATCAATTATATAGCCCTCTATCTACCATAGAAATTTTAGGTCAATGTTTGGACTTAACTTATAACATTTCTCATAAAATATGTTGTTTCAAAAATTATTATACAGTGCCTGCTTAGTGCAATAAAACGTGGTGGTGAAAAGCTACACTAATGCCAAATTTTCCGAGATAAGAAGTAACATATCTAAAATATCTTATGACGCAATTTACATGACTATGATGTTAACCTATTGCAAATGTGTGTATACGTAGGCAAGATGCCATAAATAGTTTCTATACTTCTTTGTTTTACTATTCTCTCTCTATGCCCTGTGAACGATATAGCCTACTACTAGTGACAAAACTAATACTCATCATCCTCCCTCACCACCCGGAAAAGATTTCTGGATACGCCTCTGTTTCAAAGCATACTTGAGGCACGCTCATGCTGTAGATATTTAAATCTCTTTCGTCAGGACACATTATGCTGCCCTGCCGGCTTATTATGTTCGCGGTGTAAACCGTTTGTGCTTTAGGTTATGAACATAATTGTAAAAAAAAAGTGGCGTGATTTATAATAACTCTTCATAGTGTCTCTACCTTTACGAACAGCTGGTGATAAATATTTTTATTCAAACTGATACGAAGCACTCCATGTTTCTTTAAATTAAATGTTACATTTTCGACAATCTCTTAGTCTTTATTTTAATATTATTCCAATATTAAATTATAATGAATTGTGGGACACCCTATCACTGCTGAAACAAATATTTATTAATTTTGTTCAAAACTGCTGCAAAAGCGTTTTTCAACTATAAATTGGTTTTGCTTATGGCTCGCTGGCGAGACGCAGACATATCGCATATCGCGAAATTTGTTGAATCGGTTCAGTGCACTTTACGTGACGTAAAGAGGATATTCTACGACAAAATGGCGTATATTCGACTTAATTTTCAGACACTTTGTACACTCAAGCAGGTGTAGATAAATTATTACAGTATTCTAACGCATCATACTATAACACATAGATGAAATAAAGAAGAAAAATGTCAAAATTTAATTTTAAAGCAATTTGTGCTACGTAAGTCGTATCTTATCGCACGACACCCTCGTCATATGCAGTTATAAAGTTACAATTTTACCCTACAATAGCAGCATTGAATAAGACTAATTATCTGTCAGTGATTGTCAGCAGTAACAGAACAGTATCAGTGATCTGTAAATATTTCGTCTGTGTTATTTCAGTGTTTTGGAACAATTATAGGCCTACATGGTAAACCTGTAAATAAAAGAAAACGCAAACTTGAATACAAATTTTACCTGAAAATGTAGTTTTGCAATCCGTTTAAATGATTACTTACGTACAATGCAGTTTCAGAGAATCGTCAGAAAATTTCGTTTCGGAAAAAAAAAATCTGTCATATTTTAGTGGATATTATTTTTCCATTGCTAGTTTTAATGGTTGCACAATAAAGTAGGGAAATATATTCTAATGTAACATCACAATGGGTGATCTTTTCAGAGGACTTATATTTTGAATATGATGACATAAATGTTACTGATATTTTGTCTGCCTAAATTCCAGATAATTAAGTGGTTTCAGTATTCCTAGCCTCGCACAGGCCGCTACACAGGAGCGCGTAAACGCGTAACAATGTCTTATAGGTCTCGTCAGCATAATAGAAACAGTAGTTGACGTTACTGAGATTACTGAATCAGTAAAATCAGGAGTATCGAAATACGGAAATTTAACCTAGACTTAGGCTCACATTTATGAAATTATAGTAGGCTAACTGCCAGTAAATACAATTCAATGTAGGTTTAGTAAGGCCGTTAAATAACCAGGTAAATGTAATTGCATTTAAAATTTAAATTACCTAGATTGGTGGTAGCGAAATGGATGGCGACTAAGACTTTCGAGAAATACATCTGTGAAGATATGTAGCGCGTGTATCCTGCAATGAATTATAATTTTTGGCCATTTTCTTTTTATGATTGAAGTTACATTGACTGTGTTTCGCTTTATGCTAATTTATTTAGTTTTGGTTATTTAAATTACAGTAATAAAGTTCAACCATGATGTAATTTTACCGCCAAGGTTCAATTATGCTAAAATTACAAAATATAGAGAGTTATCATTAACAATATCTTAGTTGGAGTGCATGACAAATACCGCCACTTGCAATGACATTGCCATACAATAAGATTAAACATAATTTGAATTGTTTCAGTGCGGTAATACAGTCATTATTATTCCGTGCGTGTTTTCATTTGAATGACCTCAAAGAATAAAAGAAAACTTACGGAAACATAAATGTCCGTTAATTTTATTCAGAGGAACGGCATTTAACCAAAGAAGCACTATACTACCATTTGTAGTCGCAAAGACTACGTTCAAGCATTATACTGACACAAGAAGTAAAATAACGAAAACTCAATCTGAAGCACGATACAACGCAAAGTTGTTTTTAGGAGAAATGTAACGTTCTAGTGCATTATGGGTCATTACGTGAAATAAATTTAGTATCGCATGAAAGGTATTTTAAAAAGGATACATTGAAAATAGATTCCCTTGATGTTATAATCAATCCCTGAGCAATAAAGTAAGATATTAGAAGAAAGTTACAGAAGCAGTAACTTACGACGTCTATATTCAACAAACCTTATATTTTAAAATAATACACAACACATTTTCGCGATATACCATCATCTCTAGTCATAAGTGATGCATTAGTGCAGCGTTATACTAAACTGCTGCCATGAGGTGTAAATTTTACAGTACAATTAAAACAAATAGTTCAAAATAATCTAGAAACTATGTTCTACGTAAATATGTTAAGAAATCCCTAAATATGTTAAGTTTACTATACACCGTAAAACAACAAAGTGAAGGAATGTATTATTTTGTCACAGTTGTGGAAATTCAACAACGATTGTCAGCTAAACTAAACGTCTACGTGAAAAACATGCCGAAAAACATGCCAAGTGTAGCGGCCACCCGCAGCAGGTAGCAGGGACCTTCACCGCGTGCTGGCAACACGCAGCGCTGAGCGGCAGGCTGCAGGAATGCGAAGGTCAGGGACGTGTGTGCCGCCTGGCCTGCTCAGCCGGGCCGCAGGAATGCGGAGGGCTGATTGTACCATCCGGCCGGCAGGGCAGCTACCTGACCCCAGCGAGACCGGGGAGGAACACTTAGTCTGGCTCTAGCAGTGGCCGCGAGAGCTTTGCCTGTGAGTAGCATGCTGTGTAACACAACGTATTGTAGCGGTGTTTGCATGTAAATAAATACAGTATCACGGCCGCGGTTGTTTCATTCACTGTAGCCCACTTGTCAGCTCACATAGTTAGTGGTCCACACCCGAGACCACATTGGTGACCCCGACGTGATTGGGCAAGTTCGGGCCGCGCTAAACAGTGGGTGTTTCGACTCACGTCGCTCGTAAGCGTGGCGCTTTCTGGGGGAACTTCCGCAGCAC
>PNEQ01047516.1:0-29942 GCA_003012365.1 Medauroidea extradentata
AGTCCCGCCTATGGTACATTACACATCGCCCTTAAACGTATATGTATACAGGTGGAGTAGAATCAAGTGAGAAAAAAATGGTGTCTCAAACCCCTGGTGGTCATTCCTAGAACTAAATATAATAATACATTATTTTTGGCGGCGGGGAATGGGGGAAGGGGGGGGGTATTATTCCAAGATGGTGGATGGATGTAAAATTATTTTTTAGAATTTTTTTAATTTTTGAAATTTTTTTTAATTTTGGGAAATTTTGAAAGTGACGTAATCCAAGATGGCGGCAGGAAACAAGATGGCCGCCGGAAACAAGATGGCCGCCGGAAACAAGATGGCGGCACGAATCCTCAAATCCTCAGCCTGCAGCCTGTGCTCCAGAACATACCAAACCTATCTACTGTAGGGCGTTAAAATACGTAAAAACCAAGTACTACGTTACACATTTCCCGCAAATTGAAAACTTTTTCATAAGCTAACGGCACGCGAAATAAACACGTTAAGTTCTGAAGCACGCTTAAATTGATATTTGATTATTAAGACATGTCAACATGGATTTCGATGTAATTTTAATTTCCCGCGAATAATTTTCAATAATCACGTAGCATAGTTGAAAGCACTATCTATTTAGCAGTTCAGTATGCAGCTGTGTGACGGAAGTTTTCAATCCTACATTAAGGGCGCCGCTACCGCAATTTTCATCATCATTAATTTTTTTTTAAATTGTACCAGATATTAGTTTTCTTATTTTAGACACAAAATATGACTAAATTTGGATGTTATGAAATTTTTTATCTCTCATAGTTTTCGCGTAATGGCTTGTTAAAGTCATATTTTGCATGTTTCCGTTTTAACGACTACACTAAAACCAACTGATATACCAAACTCAAAAAAATCACAGTGGATAAAGACATTACAGGCTACAATGACATGCTCATAAAATTAAAGAATAAAAATATTTTCAATTTTAAAAAAATTCTGAAACTGAAAATAAAAATTTTAAAAACTAAATAATTTTTTATGTGTACTAAATTGATTCATTTTAATTAGTTTCATTTTGCTGACTAAATTTAATGATTGATTTTTGCACGAAAATTTGTAAAAATTCCTTGAGTTGGTTTTACGAAAGAGCAGGTTGGGTTTGCTCTTGAATGTGAGATTTCGAGAAGCCACTTTAACTACTTTAATTCTGAAGTTAACTTCGTTCCCTATGTTAGCCCATGTCAGGTTGAGATCATGCTACAGTCGCAGAATCAACAGTTGACTCAATGTGAGCTATATTACATGATTGACAGGATGAACGCTGTCTAGAGGCAACCCACTCAACTTGGTTGTCGGCACAGCAAACACTCAGATAGCCCCATTCCAGGGAAATCACACGATAAGTGTTTTATTCTCGTCTCTTCTCGGTTATGACCGGTTGGCGGTGGTATCTTGGAATCTCTGAGACGAGAGCCAACTGCGTAGTGCAACGAACCTCTTTGGTTAAAATTATAAGTTTCTTTAATACAAAACATGAAGGCTGTGATGAATTAAAATCATTGTCTATTTTAGAAACTTTACCTTTTAATATGTTCGTGTATTGTTGGACAAAGTCGGTATTATTAGTAATTTATCTTTATTACATTTTGAGAAACGATCATTACTTTAATTTAATATTTTCATAACTACGATTTAACATTTCAAATACTATATTCGCAGAGATGATGGTATGTAGCGAAATTGTTTTGTGCCAAAATACCCTTGAAAACGCTGTAGTTTCTTGCAATAAATATGACTGGGAGATGTAGTCTGACACAACATAGGTGTCTGCAGACCAATAACAGGCGTCAAATATCACAACAGCGCGATTATTATTGGCTCAGTCAAATAGGGCCACAGCTTCACGCAGAAGCGACACCCAGTAATATTTTGGTAAGTCGACGTGCAAATTTTGAATTTTAAATTCCATTATGGGAAAATTGATCGAGGTATTTTTTTTTTTTTTTTTTTTCGTAAGAGGAAAATGTATTCTCAAGTTAACACCTACAAAACTAGCAGTATTTCATACAAATATAAAAGTATGATTTTTCCCCACTTGAACAACGCTGAAAATATCAATTGATTTCTACTCTTTTTTCGAAGCCAATATGGATAAAACACTCAATGACAATCCTAGATAATGGTATTGGCCAACTTTATGAGTAAATATTTATCCAGAATTACTAATTCGTTACGCGTGATCTCTTGCGCCGCAGTTAAACGCACGAGATTTCGGCGTCAGAGATTGTGCCTCAGAAGTTCGTAACACTGGAAACAATTTTGTGTAAAACGTTGGCTAAAACTATTGTCTAGGATTACTATTGTATAATTTTCGCAAATTGGCTTCAAGGAACCTACAGTTATAGATGAATGCTTTTAGCGTTGAATGATGTACCACGCCCTCTTAACAACGGAACCACGGCGCTGACCACATCCTGGTTGAGACGTACTGTAAACACTTGGGCAACAAGACGGAAGTCAAGACGGTCACGTAACCACACAGGTCACGAATCAAGCACTGCATGTGTGCTCTCGGCTGGAACGTGTCTGCTGGCGAGAGTTTTCGCGGTAGCTGTTTGGTCACGTCTCGAGTTCTCCGAGACTGCTGTGGTGTTGTACCAGAATGTTCTCTCTACCTGCCTACGCACCGGGTACGACTGACCCGCTTGCCAAACACATGGAATACTCTACATGTTCCCGCCTTCTGCCAGGTTCACATCGTGCATGAGAGATAGCTGGGATGAAGGTTAGACCGGCAGCTGAACTGTCTACTATTGGTTTGTGGACATACGTCATGAACTTATCGCGAAAATAATTAGTGCACATCTGCTGCTATGCTAGTGATTATTTACAGAGTGTCTTCGTGAAATAACGTCCCTCATTTGACTGCTCCAATCACAAAAAAGGTTATGAACCTCTAGACGTGTGCAAAGTCTAGTTCAAAAGTTCCGTGTGACCGCTTCCCCAATTCACGTATTTTCTGGTAAATTGGGCAGCTTTAGTCCGTTTAACAATCTCGGCAAAGGAGCTGTAGGGTCGATTGCAGAGTCAAGTGAGGAAAGTCTTGAGGTAAAGGTGGAACAAAGGAGAACTTGAGTAAAATGTGAGAATTTTTTGTTAGCACTGCACAACCAGGAAATTGAGTGAGAGTGAGAGATTTTGGTCAGGGCTTAACATCGAGATCTTTAGTGCTGGTGGAGGGTGACATGATGTGAGCATGGAGCAGCGCTGGAATGAATGGGCGGGGGAAACGGGTGATCCCCGAGAAAACCCGCCGACCAGCGGCATCGTCCGGCACGATTCCCACATGCGAAAATCCGGGGACCGACCCCGCCGGGAATCGAACACGGATCGCCTTGGTGGGAGGCGAGAGGCCTGACCTCAGAAGGGACGAAGATATACGGGCGACCTTGAAGCTCTCATCAAATGCCGCCTGGCCTCAACGAGCCAAGCGCTGAACTAGCGTTCAATATTGCCGCTGAACTGTTCTACAATGTGACTTTCAGCGACAACAATATCTTTTTATCATAAGCTACGAAAGGTAAAGGTTCACTCTACAGGCCTATTTTATTCAGAGGCTCCTGATTACGAATTCTCTTACATAAAAACCACTGTGAGAAGTCTCAAATCAGCCACTTTCGCACTCAAAAAAGTACTTGTTAGAAACGAAAGTAGTGTGTGGCAAATAAATAACCCTGTGTAAAGGTCCTTTAATACTTCTCGTAGCCTAACCGCGTGGCAACACGTGGAATTGTTTTCGAATAACATCAGGTTTGTTGAAGGTCTGCACGCCTATTCACGATCCTATTAGGAGCCACCCTTAATAATTTTGGCATCTCAGCCGCCATCTTGGATTAGCACTAATTGTCTCATAACTGTGGTGTCAGGTTTTGATACAGTATGCAATGATTGGACGTGTGCTATAACTAAATTATGCAGGTATTCACATATAGCTAAAGTTTAGATTTTATGACAACTTTCAAAGCAAAAATAGCCTAAAGTTAGATGACTGAAGGTTAGCGATTTTCTTCGTGGGATTTCTTCAACTACACGAAACACTTGGGCCAGTGTATGCTACTGTAAAAAATTATATTTTCTGAAAACTCTCATAGCCCAATATTTTTTAATAATAACATTTTCGTAATTTTATTATTTTTAAATAATTAATTCTTTCTTCACATTTATTTGATGTGAAACCACAAAAAAATGAAAACGTAGTTGAGAAATCTCAAATTTTATTTTAACAACTTTTCACCTTGGTCAATAATAATGGAAAGTTTTCTAGTTAGATGGCACTTGACGAGACTGTCAACGTTTTTAGTTACATTTAAATCTCGTACATGTTTATTTTGGGAAGTGTAATTTATTTTTTAAAAAGTGGGGACACGTATAATACACGTACGAAGAGAATCGTGTTCCAAACAAGTCTGTCAGAATTAAATAAATAAATAAGACTAAATGAGCGTTGTTGGACTCGTTGGTCGTTGACTTAAATGAATTATGATACGATACTCGGGTTTATCCAAACGTAGAAAGAATAATTACACAGTTTGCAGTAATTAAGGTGAAAGCATGTTAATCCTGCCTCCCCGCCGTCGTGTTGTCGCAGCAGAAGCAGGAACGATGTCTTTGTTGACGCCAATGTGGCGAGTATTTGTGCCGAGGTGTGTCAACAGCCTGAGTTAGGACCAAGGTCACGTCTGCACGTCCTGTTGGCTGCCCTGGTACGTTATGTCCGTGGAGAACACGCCCACTTGCCGTACTGCCAAAGATTCCTGATAACGGTCGCGTCCGGCTGCAAGGTGTTTTGCATGAGCCGGGCCGAAGTGCGATCCCACGCATGCGCATCGGACACAATATCGCTAGAGCCCACAATTTTTCGCGAAAATAATTCTGCTACAGTTTGTTTCAAAACGCGGCTTAGAGATGATGGTATATCGCGAAAATGTTTTGTACCAACATAGCCTTGAAAACACTGACACAACGTAGCTGTCTACAGACCAATAATATGCATCGAATATTATAATAGCGGTATTCTTATTGGCTTAGTCAAATAGGGCAGTAGCTCCACGTACAAGGAAAAGCCAGTAATCTTTTGATAAGCTGAACGTACGTTGAAGCCTAGCAAATAGTCAAGTTTTCCCGCGATAAACCATCATCTCTACCAATGCCTTGTATCTAGGGACCCTTGTTTTTTGCGAAAAGAATTTTGCCCCACTTTGTTTTGGTGTCTTACGCGCACGTCTGTAGTTCTGCTTCGTGGTCAGTGATTGGATATTTTAACTCTCTCGAGCTTTGGGATTCTACCGGAAAATCACAGATGTGTGGCATTGAATGAATGTTATTGTAATTGGCTCAGTCAAATGAGATATGGCTCTTCACACAGACAAGCTGCCAATAACCATGAAGCAGAATTGCATATGTGCACGTAAGGCACTGAAACAAACTGAGGCAAAATTATTTTCGCGAAAAACAAGGGTCCCTACTTATGTGAACGTCTGAAGCTCTCCTTCGTGATTATTGGCAGAATGTATTATTGCACAGACGTGGCTCATTTGCTGTGCCGACAGGAACAAGGTTACTGCGACACCACACGTCTGTGATTTGCGGGTAGAACCCTAGACACTGAGAGTTAAAAACAGCCAATCACTGACCATGAAGCACGGCTTCATATGTGCGGTCCTCAAACCTGTGCAGTTTTACTCAGAGATTCACAACTCGACGGCTACTTCTAACACTCAAGAAATATCAGTGTCATATTTAGAGACCTGAAAAATTCGCGTTTTCTTTTGGCCCTAAGCTAGAATACCGGCAAATGTAAGTTCGTGCTACTTTCGCAACTGGTCCGTGTCTTATTTAACACTTACTGGAAGTCGCTTAGCCAATGGTACAAAAGCAACTAAATGCAGACCCATATCACTGCGTCATCCAGCAGCCAGTGAACAGATAATGTCTGCTTGAATACACAGATATTCTTAGAGACTAGCCTCCACATCAGTGATCCCGCGAATTTTTCCCGCCTCTAGTGATAGGTAGACATGTCCAGCAAATGTGAAGTAAATAATCTAGTTTCTTGTCTCCTTATTCGTCATATAAAATAAACATACGTTTCTAAAAACTAATGGGGCCGCGGTGGCCGACTGATCAGACCATTCACCTCCCACCACGGTGATCCGGGTTCCATTGCCGGCTGGGTCCGTCCCACGGTTTTCGCATTTGGAAATCGTGCCGGACGATGCCGCTGGTAGGCGATTTTTCTCGGGGATCTCCCGTTTCCACTGCTCTTTCATTCCGGTGCCGCTCCATACTCACCTCATGTCACCTCTCACCAGCGCCCAAGACCTAGATGTCGAGTGCTGACCACAATCTCTCACTCCAAAAATTAATTAATCCTTACAAAACTTATTACTCCCAATTACTTCAGACTAATTCAAAATTCAGCTAGATTTGGTACTTAGTCTCATTACCAAGTGGTTGCATTGTTGGAATGTGCATATACTCGTTCTTCTAAGGCATAAATAGAAGCAAACGATTGCAGTGAAACAAAAAAAAATCCATCCCAGCCTCACATATTAAAATAATGACTTTGTAAAATACAAGTATACAGGATGTAGTTTCGGTAGTGCTCAATCATTTAAAGCACAATTAGTAGACAACGTAAAATTTTGCTACAAATATTTGTTTCGAAATAGTGTGTCACTTTATCATGTATAAATTAAAGTGTTAGTACGAATCACTAGCCCTAAAGTCACTAGTTATTAAGTCACTAGCCCTAAAGTCAATGGGCCTGAAGTCAAGAGTCCTAAAGTTAACAGTACTAAAGTCAATAAACGTAACCATAAAGTTACTAGCCATAAAATCACTATCCGTTCAGTGATTAGGCCTTAAGTCATTATCCCTAAAGTCAGCAGTTCTTAAATAATTTTTCTTGAAGTCACTACACGTAATATAAATACCACTGAACACACTCCTAATATAAATATCCTTAAACACAACGCCTAATATAAATATCCCTAAACACAACGCCTAATATGAATACACCTAACGTCACTAGCAGCAAAATCAAAAGTCCTAGCGTCACTAGACCGAAAGTTACTACGATTTCAGTCACTAGCACTGAAAGAATACCCGAATGTTAACGCCTTATGTAACTTGGGGACGATTATTTCACCCTGTCAATTAATCAGTTTCAAGCCAAATAGTAAATCAATGTTGTGCTGTAGCATGGTTTATCATCGGTCCAGTGAAATTGTAGCCCAGTATACCGTACTAAGTACTTTGTATATGTAAACAATACATTATAAGCCAGAAAACAGAAAACATATCTTGCGATGAAGTACTCTCCATAAATAACCATCACACATCAGTCATATTTCAGATATGCATAAACCAAAGACGTCTGAACTTTCCCGAAAATAAAAGTATGATTTGTTATATTGACAGTTACTCTCCTTAGAGAGTTGTTGCCGAAGGGTGCTATCTTAAGTCAATTTTCAACGTCTTATTTTTATTTTTATATTTGTGCCAGATATTTTTTCTTACTTTAGACATCACTGTGACCAAATTTTACTCTTACGAAAAATTTTATCTCTCCTAGTATATGCGTAGTGTCTCATAAACGTCAAAATTAGCATTTTACGGTTTTATGTACGCCACTAAAACCAACTAACATACCATTCTGAAAAATTTTTTACAGTGAATAACGATGTTGTAGTCTCCTATATAATTTTTTTTTTGAAAAGTACTACATTAGGCACACTCTACTTCAGTACTGTAAAATATTATTTGGCATTTAATCAACTACTCACTGCGTGCACGATTTTGAATAAATCTTATTATCATGTGATGTACAGTTACAAGAAAGATTTACAGGAACTGATACTAGCTGTCCTATCACGCGTTGCAATGCCTATAAATTTTTTTGGGTGCCCCGTTTTGCAACCCTCCTTTTTTCCCCACTTTTTTTTACAGAAACCTATACGGGCGCACGCCGAACTCACTAAAGTGTTCCATCGCATTCGGGTAAGTGGTAGGCCTGTAGGAAAGTAACGCATAAACGACGAGAACAAACAAACTAATTAATATTTTTGAATATTAAATTACAACCAAATTTGGAAACCTCTGTATTCACATTTTTTTGTTAATAGAGTCTCTCTTACCCCTAACCCCCTCCCCGCACAAAAAAAATTCACGAACTTGGTGAAAAGCTTTTACTGGCCTATAAGAGTAATATTTGTGTGTTTGGATCCTGGCCATAAAAAACATTAATTTCGCATGTTTAATGCGTCATTATAGAAATTTAAGTCTAACTCAGAAAATAATAACTATAACGTAAATAAATTTAAATTCTTCTACTAAATCAATAAATCTAATAAAGTTTACGGCAAATTAAAGAAACGTTTGTTACTTAACAGCTAATTATATCTCATCACTCAGAGTGGTTAAAATAATGTCTCCAGGACTATTAACTTATCTTGCGAGTTATTTAAAAGTGCTAAGGAAATGTACGTGCTCTAGCTCAGAACGAGAAGGATCGAACAAAACGAACATCGGAGCTGCTGTTTGTTTGAACAGACTCGTCGTGTGTAGCAAATATGTTGAAGTAAATAAATCAGTCCACTTTTGCTGGGAGGAGAACGTGAGGGGTTTGATATGCCTCGAGTTCTGTTTTTCGAAACAATCTCGCCGATATAGACTCGCGGGCCTAACTCGTAATTGGCTGAGCACCTGTTCCTTGATTCGATGAACGTTCACTAAGTAATTAATTCTTCTCGGAAGCCCGACAGTCAAATTCGCACAGGCGTGTTTGTGTCGGAATTTTACTTGTTTCTCACTCGACCAGGCCAAAGTCATGTGACCTGCAGGCAAATATCTTTCCGCGAAATGATTTTTGCACCAGTTTGATTCAGTGCTTGTGCACATCTGCTGTTATTCTTCGTGGTCGTTTATTGGATGTTTTTAATTGTCACGTGTCTTGGGGTTTCTACCCTCACATCACAGACGTGTGGTATAGCTGTGACATTACACTGAGAAACAAATATTGTAAAATCAAGCAAAATTTGTTTGAAACAACCAAATGGCATATTTGAATACTTGCAAACAAATGTATGGTTTGTTACAACCAAATTATTTCTTTGGAATATGTTAGTTGTTTTAACCAAATGACGTGGTTGATGACGCCATACAGATATTGTTAAATCAAACATACATTTATTTGAGCAACCATTAAAGTATGACATTCAAATTATTTTGCTTGCTCTGATCACGAAAGTAAGAGTTAATGAACGACTTGATGTACACGCCCCATGACGTCACCGCAGGGGAAAAGTACTGTGGGAAACAAAGCTTGTTTACAAACATGCTGATTTGTTAGTTGGTAATTGCAGAAAGCAAAAATGTTGCGCATTCATAAATTTGCACGCAAGGGTAAAAAATATTAGTTTCAATTTCATGGTTAAGATACGCAAATACATAAGATTAATGTTTACCTGAAAAAACGGCAAATTCCAAACAAATAATCTATTTTCTTGACGTACGTTTCATCCGGGACATGTGAAGCCGAACAGCTAAATGAAGGTTATGTTCGATTGCGGTATCCATGGAGATAGGAATTGTATCACACACCTGACTGAAGCTCCGCATCTTTTCAAGTCGTCCATTGCACAGAAACTTTTATTTATACAAATATATTTACGTGTAAATACAAAGAGAATTAGGGACGCACACAGATTCGAACCCACTACATTAAGATAATTGACCACGCACGTTACCCCTAGACCACTACAACTTACTTACGTATACTATAATTTCTATATTCACATACTTGTGACGTGAAATTCCGATAAACTGTAGATTTTGGTGTTTTGGCTGACTCTCGCTTGTTTTAGTCTTCATAACTTCTACAAAATTTTAAACAGAATACGCGGCAAAATATAGATAGCACGAAATGGAAACTAGAATTAGACTCGTGTGCACTCGGCGGCAAAATTATTTTAACCGTTATACTTATCTTCAGGCATTTAATCTGACGTAATTATGCAAACGAACACAAACATTAATGCTCTACAAATTTAGTAAATACCTTTACTTAAAAAAGATGAGAATAGTTTCCTAAACCATTGTGTGTTGTAACAGCAAACACGTTCGTACTAAGTAACTGTCATTACAAAAGACTTCCCCAAAAGGACATATTTCGTCGCTTCCAACCACATCCTTTGTTTGTTTTAATATCTGCCATGGTTAAATTTATCAAACTGTATAGTATGTCCTAAATACGGTTGATTAAAGTAAATGTGATAGTAAAGGCAAATAAATAAAATAGCCTAAGCAAACTAGCGTTCGTATTTTGAACAGGAACAAATGTTTTGGGTATTGTTAAGTATAACCTCTAACGGAAAAATTTGTGTAACGAACCTAACATAAGTAATTTTAAATAAATTATGTCAACAAAATTTTACTGTCGAAGCAAATAAATGCCAGTAATAACTTCAACGTTATGATTGTTTAAATTAACAGTAATTTATTTGTTGGAACAAAATTAATATCAACCTTATTTATTTGTTTGTCGTAACATCCATTTTTCTCGGTGTACGGTGACTGGCATAGTCAAATGAGAGACTTCACTTCACAAAGAACATGGCCAGTAACTAGAGATGATGGTTTATCGCGGGAAAAGTTGACTGTTTGATGGGTTTCAACACACGTTCATCTTATATGGTTATTACTGGATTTCTCTTGTACGTGCAGCTGTTGCCCTGTTTGACTGAGCCAATAAGAACCCCGCTATTGTAATATTTTATGCCTGTTATTGGTCTGCAGACAGCTAAGTTGTGTCAGACGTATATCACCCAATCATATATGTTGCAAGAAACCAGAACGTTTTCAAACGTCTGTTGTTGGCCCAAAACATTGTAGCTACATAGGCCTACATCATTTCTAACCATAATACAGAGATATAGATGCGCACGTAAGTCACTGAAACATTCTGAGGCAAAATTATTTTCGCGAAATGTTCATGGTCCTAACAATAACGTACCGCTCGGTTGTCATTTAAAGTTTTGACTGTGTCTTAAGAGGGCGCGGTACATAATTCAACGCTAAAAGCATTAATCTATAACTGTTGGTTTCTTGAAGCAAATTTGCGAAAATTAAACAATAGCAATTCCAGATAATCTTTTTAACCAACGTTTCAAACTAAACTGTTTCCAGTGTTACGAACTCCTGAGCACAATCTATGACGCCGGAACCTCGTGCATTTAACTGCGGCGCAAGTGATCACGCGTAACGAATTAGTAATTCTGGATATATATTTATTCATAAAGTTGGCAAATACCATTATCTAGGATTGTCATTGAGTATTTTATCCATATTGGCTTCGGAAAAAGCGTAGAAATGAAGTGATGTTTTCAGCGTTTATTTATATACCACGCACTCTTAATTAAAAATTTAAATGTAGTTTTGGCTATAGCTGGATCAACCACGCCATCTTGGATTAATATAAATTTTGTAATATTATTTGTTTAGGATTTTTCAATTCGGCCATTATAGGGCTTCTGATGTTTACACGATACACAATTTAATACTATTTTATAATAAAATAGTTTTATTGATTTTACACGAGGAATTGCAAAAATTAAATATTTTACAAGTGTCTTATTTGCGGTTTCTAACGCTAAATTCGACGCAATGACACTATTAATAGTACTTTTATACTCTCCAGTACTCTATATGGAGGTCGAGCTACGAGAACACGTGGTTGGAATCGCATTGGGGACGTCACGGGTTCCATCCCTGGCTCAACCGAGCCTGGTTTCTGCTTTCCGTGTTTTACTGAAATCGTTCCAGGATAATTCTGCGACTGTTCATTGGCATAGGCCATGGCCGAGTCTTTCCTTGGTTCCTGTCCTTTTGTGAGGTTGTGTTTATTCGTCCCCAATGACCTCGATGACGACGAGCCGTAAAGCCCAATAAAATAAAAAATGAATCGGCCACTGTTTCTTTCACAAAAAAAATATATATATAAATACTACACTTACGCCGTTGTCCTCCTGCGCTGGTGTGTCCCGTGACGGTGCGATGAACGGCACTGGAGATACATTCGCCGCGCGAGTCGGATATAACCACAGGAAATACTGTGGAACTGTATTTCATGAAGTTAGTCACGTGTCGGCGGAGAATCTAGGTAATTATCGCGTTGTACTTCCTCGAAAGAAACTGCAAACCAGGAACACACTCGCGGAAGTCTCCGAGTTTACCCCAAACACACCGAGTAAGCGAAATCTCCCCCCTTTCATGGAGAAACGAGACAAAACACGTGGGTGTTGTCTCAGGTCTAGAGAAGGGGATGAGTAGGAAGGTGGTCGCGAAGTACATGGTCGGGTTTCTTCTGCAGGAAGGGAAATATAACAATATTTGCCGCATATGGCATAACGAGTCACGTTCAGAACGCGAGGTGTGTACAAACACTTGTCGGAATCGTGTCCCCAGGATCTGAGAGATAATAAATTATTTGTAATATCGCTGGTGTACGGGGGAGTGACATAAATAGGACTGTCCCACGTCGTCACACTCAGAGAAGTCTTTTTCCCCCTGCAGAGGAGAACACGGACAAGTTCCAAGCATGATCGCCAAGGTGAGTAGGATCATGGAGCTTACAACGACCAATTTAAGCAAAAATACGTACTTAAGGACACTGCCTGCCCTGATGCCATGGCGAGGACAACTATGAGGATTTACATGTTAAATTATGTTATGTAAGACTCAGTCAACGTTTACGATATCGTTTTCTGGCGAAGTGTCAGAGATAATCGTAATGTATTTTCAGTTTTCGAGCCATAATTTTACTATCAACATTTTCTCTTCGACAAATCATAGGATTGCAAGAGATTTATAGGTTAACTTTCAAGAATTCTCTTGCAATGATTCTGCATTACGAATTAATGAAAGATTCCATTATTATTTATTTCAAGCAGTTTACAAAGATAATCCTATGATTTATCGAAGAGAAAATTTCGATAATACAAATTGAATAAAAGTAAAACATAATAAGATTGTCTAACACTCCCCTTAAGACAGCAAGACAATTTTCTGCACTGATAAGAAAAAAATATTGCTATAAGAAAAACATGGGGCTGGATTATTAATATGTAATTTACAGTGCTTTTGAAACAGTAAATACTTATTTTTCATACTTTTCTAGGAATTTAAAAACAGCTTAAAATTTAAATATGCTATAGGAACGTGGGCGTCGCCGAGGTAAGCAAAAACGTCAGTTGTGGCAAGATTCGTCTGGTACTTAGGCACACCTAATATAATTGATCGTGTCAATTACTATCTTTTCTTTAGCCAGGGTTTACACGTAGACAGCATCCTTAAGGACCCTGCCTATCTGATAGAAGTGCGAGCAAGGATAGCGATTTAAATGTTAAATTATATTTATAGGTGTTCAGCCATTTTTAATTATATCACTTATGGACGATAACCATTCTCTGCAATGATAATTATTTATACAGGAATAATAAAGTAAGAAAATTATGAGGCCTTCAGTGTGAAAATTAATATACATATTTGTTCGAAGTCTTCAGTGTAGGTATTGTAAAGATTCTATAGCAATGTGGGCTTCACAGAGATGAACAAAAATGGCATGGGTAACATACATATAGGTTCGACACGTACTGAGCAACAATGAATATAATTGAACATATCTAGCACAATACTTACTATCGCCAGGGTTCGAAGGTATAGACAGCGCCCTTAAGCTGCAAAACTTACAAGTCTTTTCCCACGCATAGGTTTAAATATAATTGATATAACAGATACTGCTTACTGCTTCACATCAGCAGTGGGTATCAAGCAGTGGATATCAAGCAGTGGGTATCAAGCAGTGGGTATCATTAAGTTTAACCATTACACAAATATACAAGCCCGGTAGTCCCATTGAGACATTTGTAGCTCCTCCGATAACTGCCATCTTGCATTAAGCACCAAGGTATTATGAAAATTGGGTAATTGTATAAATGTATTTTGCAAAGAATCTAATGTCTAAAATAGTTTACGTGTCTCTTAGTTACATACTCATGATGGGGTGTTTTTGCTCATTGTTTATATCCACCAGTTTATATCCATGACATTTCAAATAAAGTCTATACAGCCATTACTAAAAAAATTCAAAGTGCGGTCCTGTTGGTTTTGGCTTTTTAGTTTTGCAGTGTTTTTTTTTTTTTTTTTTTTTTTTTTAACGCAAATTGATACAGGTATCAAAAATTCATTCATGCTGTTTTAACATTTATATATCATCGTTTGTATCTTAATTTTTCTGTTTGCAATTCACCAAACGAATTTTTAGATTTCGCCCCTGAAATATCACATATTTTGTTGACAAAATAAGCCAAAATGAAGCAAAATAATTTTTTGCTAGCAAGCGGTACATTATTAAAAAAAAAAAAAAAACCGCTGTGGCAAACCTGTGTATCGCATGACAGTACACAGTCTCAAATTTTTTCAAAGCATTGGGTTGAACAATATTCGAGTCATTTGCAATTGTTTGAAATAAATAAAACACTATGGCTTTAAGCAGTAACTTCACACAGTTGTGCACATAATTTTTCGCAACGCTACAATGTGTGACTTATTTATGTAAAAACTGACTTGTGCATATAGTGACGTAACTCATCTAAAAATACCAATCACAACTGATGATTCGCAGTCATAAAACATCCAAATTTCCATCGCAAATTATGGTCCTTTCACACTCGTTCCAAAAGACATTGTGATGTCATCTCAATTCACAGGTAGGTTAGTAAGTTAGGCTACATTCTGAATACATATAATCTAAAATGAGTGCATTTTTTTCTTACTATCAGTGGAAACCTTTCCTGTGCTTCGATATTATCAGAAATTCAGCAAACTTTGATGACATTTTATGTTTAGGTTCTCCCCGTAGTGTTACGTCTCATACTCAGCATGGACGTAACTTGCAATTTTCGAAAGAATTGTTCTTTTAACTCACAAATTAATGTATTACAATGAAATTTGTTTCCAGCCACATCAACAAAATACTTGTGTATACACGAGCGGTGGTCAAGTACTCATGAAAAAAAGGAAACATAATTTATCTCTTAGACTGAGTACTTTTCTTTGTTCATCTCGATTTCGTAATCAGCTAAAGTTCTATCGTACTGTCATTGTAAAGGAATCACTAAACTATTGTCATTTAACTTGAAAACAACATAAGTACAAAAGAAAAATAACATAAACAAGTAGTTCTTTGTAAAACTAGTCTGCCTACTTTCCTTTCAACATTTTTGTTGAGTACAGAAATGTTTGCGAGGACATTAGAGAAGTTAGTTCCAAAATAAGTACGTCTGTTAAGGCCATGCTCTCGCGTTTTTACGGTTTTTGTGATAATTATTTTTAAAAGCTTTAACGAGGCAGATAGCACAAATCTATTTGGATATTTTGTTTAAAATGGTTTCTGTCGTTACAGCTATTTTTTCCAAACAAGAATTTATACGATTAGAATAAAAAAACCAATTAACCAGAATTTCGCTTATCATACAATTATCTAAAACACTAGTACTTACTGCCTTGAAAAATCAACTAGTATAGAGAAAAGGATTTTTTACAAAACCACCAAACTAATTTTTAATATCTACTCTCGTTTAGGAGGGGCCGCGGCGGCCGAATGGTCAGACCATTCGCCACCCACCAAGGCGATTCGGTTTGGTTCGGTCCCCGGATTATCGCACGTGTGAATCGTGCCGGACGATGCCGCTGGTCGGCGGGTTTTCTCGGGGATCTCCCGTTTCCCCGCCCTTTCATTCCGGTGCTGCTCCATACTCACCTCATGTCAGTCCTCCCCAGTGCTAAAGACCTCGCTGACCAAAATCTCTCACTCACTCACTCGTTTAGGCGTAAAAAATTAATATAGTTAAAAAATAGAAACAATAGAGCATGGTCTTAACAGACGAGCTTATTTTGGAGCAGCGGGGGAAATCATAATGTTGGATTCACAACAGCGCGATGAACGCGAAGGGCACGATGCGAATATGAAAATTCTCTGTATTGTAAACACTATAACGTCTGTAGCACGTTGGTTGGCCTTAAACTGTATAAAGATATTATATCCAAACCCAACTGTTGCTCTGAAGTCAGAATATTTTAAACCCTTACCACCGACCACGAAACAGTTACTTCATTGCTGCTTCTGGAGGTAAAAAAAAAACTTTTTGCCACTCAAGGTCGAACTTATTTTGATAGACGGAGTTGCGTTGTGTTTACATGAAATTACTTTTGACGAGAATACTAAACATGTCTCTAATACAACTATTGCTCCATACTTCATTATGACCCTTACCAGCGGTCATGAATTCGCTGTTAATCACAGACCAAAATCTTTTCACGCAATCATTAAAAAAATTTTCTATATACATAATTTTTATTGAATTCGGCGATACTTTAAGCTATAAGAATTTGCCTATTTTATGTATTTTATAATACAATGCCTGAACATGTGTTACAGATCTTTCTTCTTGTTTAGTGTCATTTTACCTTAACCCACTAGAATTCCGTTAAGGAGCGTTCAATGTTTATACTACGTAACTAAATATCATCATTGAGTCTAAGTTTGGACGAGATATCAACCGTGCTGTTATCTGTAATTTTCTTATTCCACTATTATTTTCTATTTCAAAAAAAGGAGCACAGTTTTGCAGTAGATAATTGATCAAGAAAGTAAGAAGTGTGGCGAATAAAAAAAGCGATCGTTCCTGCAACAAACAATGTCTACTTTACTCAGTCCAAAAATATTTGACTAAGTTTATACAATCAAAACTCCCATAAAAAACTAAAATAAATACTTTTCAACAGGACAGTTATTATACGTACCTTCCAGCGACTAGTAGATCAAATATTATAATAAGTTTTTAAACGACATATTTATAGTAGCATGGCCTCTGCTGAACGCTAGACTGCAGACGTAAACATATATTTTATATTAATTTCTATTTTCTCCTTCTAACAGGAGCAATGCATTATAAACAGGATTATCCAGATATTATGAGGCAGATTTTTCTCGCAAGCACTTCAATTTGTCTTGCTACCATTTCACAGAATTTCACAAGCACATTATTTAGGTCAGTTAAGAAAGGGGATACCGAACATTTTCATGTCGGCATGTCTATCTCGTGCCTGTACTCAAATGTGTTGAGTTGGATATCGTTGAAGCCAAAATAGAGTACACCCATCTGCCGATCCTAACACTAAAAATATACATACTTGTACAAGTGTGTAACCAGTGCTTAGGTTCTGAAACAAATACACGTGCGAGAAGAAACTCAGATTATTTAACTGGAGGCAGTTTGAGGCGTTTAGATTACAGCTTACCAAAATAAACCAAAAACATGCTGAGTGTGAGAAAAAAACAGATGCCATATTCTTCAGACACAGAAAGGATAAACTAGTGAACTAAGGGTAAAAAAAATCCATACCTTCTACAATGTTCACACATTCTTTCATCATAGTGGAAAAATGGCCTTAATAGCTTCGTATAAAATGCGGTATATTCTCAGGTCAGTTAAAACTTCCTAAGAGCAATAAATGTGGGGGACGTTGATTTGATATAAGTTATTTTGTAAATTATAACGGTTTTTTATAATAATATTAAATTATTTAATATAATAAAACGTAATGTTAGATATGTTATTTTCGTAACGTTATCTACTCTGCTCTGTGTACAACAGAACGTTGCCTTCTGAAATGAAGTTACGTTAATACGATGATACATTTACTGTTCTTTTTGTATATAGGTCGTCGTACTGGCTGGGCTGTTGGTGGCCCAGACAGCAGCATTCCTACCCGGTTGTGGCTGTGGAGTACCAGGTCCTCTAGGAGCAGGCTGGAGTTACCCGGGTACAATAGGTTACCCAGGCTACCTGAGTGGACTGTATGGAGGATATGGATATCCTGGTCTCATAGGAGGATCTCCAGCATCTGGTAGTTCCTCAGCATCGTCCAGCGCTTCCTCTGCTGGTGGAGGAGTCGGTGGAGTTGGTGGCTCCTCTTCGTCTTCTTCTGCGGCCACTGCAGCCTCTGAAAGTTCTGGAATTGTTACTCCCTTGTATGGTAGAGGTTATGGTGGTGGTCTGTATGGAGGGTATAGTGGCATGTATGGAGGATATGGTGGTCTAGGATACCCAGGATACCTTGGTGGAATGTATGGAGGTTATGGATATCCTAACTCGGTAGGAGGAGTTGGAAGCACAGGAAGCTCATCATCGTCCTCCAGCAGCAGTGCCGCTTCTGGTGGAGCCGGAGGTACTTCAAGCTCTTCGACGTCTGCAGCTTCTTCTGGTACATCTGGAAAAGTCTCTGCTCTGTACGGTGGTCTTAATGGAGGTTATGGTGGCATCTATGGGGGATATGGTGGGCTCTATGGAGGTTATGGGGGCCTTTATGGAGGAATGGGTGGTATGTATGGTGGTTGTGGATACCCAGGTTATTTTGGTGGTCTTTACGGAGGATATGGTTATCCTGGTACTGGCGGAAGTTTCGGATTTCCAGGGACTGGCATTAGTACTTCTTCTTCTAGTTCAGCCAGTGCTGGAATCGGTTTGTTAGGAAGTATGGGAGGGTATGGTGGCCTTGGAGGGTATGGTGGTCTTGGAGGGTATGGTGGCCTTGGAGGGTATGGTGGGCTTGGAGGTTATGGTGGGTTTGGAGGATATGCTGGACTTGGAGGGTATGGTGGTCTTGGGGGTTATGGTGGTCTAGGAGGATACGGTTATCCTGGTATTGGTGAAGGGTTAGGGTATCCAGGAATTGGTGTTAGTGCTTCTTCTTCTAGCTCAGCCAGTACTGGAGTTGGTTTGTTAGGAGGTATGGGAGGGTATGGTGGTCTAGGAGGATATGGTGGGCTTGGAGGTTATGGTGGGCTTGGAGGGTATGGTGGGCTTGGAGGGTATGGTGGGCTTGGAGGATATGGTGGGCTTGGAGGATATGGTGGGCTTGGAGGATATGGTGGGCTTGGAGGGTATGGTGGGCATGGAGGATATGGTGGGCTTGGAGGTTATGGTGGTCTAGGAGGATATGGAGGATATGGTTTTCCTGGACTTATTGGAGGCTGTGGAGGTTTAGGGCCTTGGATATGGTAGATCTCTGAAGACTAAATGATAATTCACTTTTGTATTAGTGATTATCTATCTATGTATGTGCAAATTGTAAGATAATAAATGGAATTTAATGTATACTACATTTTAAACTAACTTTGTATCTTTTTTTTACTGTAGATTTTGAATGTGACTAATAAAACTTTCATTTACAATGAAAATGTTCTATTTTATTTGAAAAAGTGGCACAGTTACATTTAATTTCAGATTTAAGTTTTTTATAATGCAGTAGAAAGCACAACACCATAGTTTTTTTATCGTTTGTATTTTACGTACATGGTAAATTCCTACATGGCTTATTCCTTCCCTAACGTAATTGTGATTGTCTTGACTTACTTTACATATGATTGTATTCAAGTGTTTAAACTTTAAAGCATTACAAAATTTGGACCACAGTTACATCACATCAAATGAGCATAAAAAGTCGAATGTTGAAAGCAAAAAATGTTACTAAAAATATGTTTAACATATATTAACGGCGTAACAGAGGTATAGTTCACGTAAACTGTGCCAAGCATAGCGCTGCTTTATTATGCAAGTAATGTAACTTTAATAAATTGCGAAATACAAATTAAATTGGTTATTTATGCACTCTGGACTCATAAAACAAATAAATAAGTTGTTGCCCAACTGTGTACGAGCATGGCATATAGTCTATCCTATACAAACAAGTGCACTTTTCTGGTTTTCTGTAGTCTTGTGTGCAGCGCTTATTTCTTAAATATTTAACTGCATTAGTATTTTTTTCACTTTCGTACACTCAGTAAGTAGATCCAGTGATTTTTGGTGAAAAGAATTATGCAACATTTTGTGTCAATGCATCGTGTGCAGTTCTACAGCAGTGCTTCATGCTCAGTGATTGGTTGTTTTTAACTCTCAACGTCTTGGGTATCTACTCTCAAATCACAGACGCGTGGTGTCGCAGTAACCTTGTTCTCATTGGCACAATCAAATGAACCACGCCTCTGCACAAATACACTCTACCAATAGCCACGAAGTAGAGGTGCTGATGTGAACGTGAGGCACTGACACAAAATGTTGCATTATCCTTTTCATCAAAAATCACCGGCTATATCAGTAAGGTAATTTATTGTTTTACTTAAATCTACAATACTATGTTGCCACATTTTGCACCTAAAACATCATCGTACAATATTTTGTCACTCCAATTTATTCAGTTATTCGCGTGGTGTGCTTATACACTGCCTATATTTTGCGCATATGTGTTACAGGCCTGCTTTATTGCAGCTACCTAAACACAACTCAAAGGCACGTCTACAGCAATTTCCATCGTCATATTTTTATACTTGTACCAGATATGTTTTCCTTATTTGATTTTTAAATTGTGACTAAATTTTGCTTTATATAGTTTTATATTTCTTGCAGGGGTTCTTTTATTATAATTTTTTTTGCGTAATGACTCGTAAATGTTAAATTTTTTTGTTAACGGTTTTACTTACGTAACTAAAACCAACTGGCATATCAATCTGAAAAATTCACAGTGAATAACTATGTTGCAGGCTACAAGTTCTCCTATAGTAAATAACAAAATAAAATCTTTTTGTATTTAAAAAATGCTGAAATTTTAAATGAAAGTTTAAAAAATTCAATTTTTTTTAATTCAAAAATTTTTTATTACGTGGTTTTATATAGGAGCCATTACGCAAAAAAAATAACAATGAGAGATAGAACTATTTCAAAAGAGCAAAATTTAGTCACAATTTATGGCTTACATAAGAAAAAATATCTGCTACAAAAATAAAAATATGAAGAGATAAAAATTGCGGTAGACCGCGCTTTTAAGGTCACTCACGGTAGTTTTACAGTGACTTTGATTTATTTTTAGCTGCAACATAGCCTAATTATCATACCGATGAATCCTCATGTAGTTTAAAGGCAAACAAAATTTTTTAAAGTATAAAGCTTTACCCAAATTATACTTTTTTTTATGAAAATAAGCCAAAATCAAGATGAACAGTTCTTGCACAGAATTAGGCATCGCATGATTACTATTGGTCTTGAATATTTTCGAAGTATTCCGTTACAAATGTTTTGAATTTTTTGCAGCAGCGTGAAAAAAAAATTACACAGCTTGGCCTTAAAATAACACTTGTGTTCGTTAATGCGTATAGGCAAGCCAGTACGTGGACACGGTGCAGTGTGTATATGCTACTCACATTGATATGAGTTTTAAAAATAACGCTTTAATCAGTAATGAAAATAACGTATTGCGGTCTTGATGTTAGATTTTGAGAGACCTGAAATGTGTAGACATTATGTTTGCAAGTCACATGTCAATACTTATGTCATATAATAACCTGGCCCTTAAAAAGTGCTCCATTAACCATGAACAGTGTTAAAATTGATCATTTAAATAAACATTACCAACCTGGAATGGGGACGGAAAAATACAACTCGGATGTATTATCTACTTCTGTAAAATTGCACGTCATTGTTATAGGCGGTTCGGGATAAATTAATAACTTTTGAAACCCTAATTTATTTTGCTTTTCGGATAGTTTATACTTTCCTGCCACCTTTTATTACATATAACGCAACTCAAGTAACAATAAGTGTGTACAGATTGCCAGACACTAAAAACTAACGTCTTAGTTCACAATAAATACTAATTTTTAATTATTGTTATTTTAGACAACAAGTTATTCAAAAGTGCTTGCTTTATCATGATCCAGCTGTTCTTTGGAGCTCTCGACTTTTGGTGAAGAGAATTCTGTAATAGTTTGTTTAAATGCCTTACGGGCACATCTGCAGCTCTGCTTCATAGTCAGTGATTGGCTGTCTCGGAGTTCTACCCACAAATCACGGACATGTGGTGTCGCTGTAACCTTGTTCCTGTTGGCACAAGTCAACTGAGCCACGCCTGTGCAATTATTAGAGCCACGATTTTATGACGAAAATATTTTTGCATCATGTGGTTTCAGTGGCTTATGTGCACACGTGCAGCTCTGCTTCATGGTCAGTGATTGGACAGTTTAACTCTCGCTTGTCTTGAGTTTCTACCGGCAAGTCACAGACGTATGGTGTCACATGCAGTCAAATGAGAGATGTGCCTGAATGAAGACACGCTGCCAATACCAACGAAGCAGAACTGCCGATGTGCACGTAAGGCACTGAGACAAAATGTTGCAAAAATCTTTTTGCGACAAAATCGTGGCTCTATCAATTATACATTCTGCCAATAACCACGGAACAGAGCTGGAGATGTGCATGGAACTGAAACAAATTGTTGCAGAATTATTTTCACCAAAAATCGTGGGCTCTGCCAATAGACTACTAAACGAAGCACGCAGGGACCTAAAAAATTCGCGTTTTCTTATAAGAACATGCTAGAATTTCAGCAACTATAAGTTCGTGCCTCTTTTGCAATTGGTCCTTGACATATTTAACATCTCCTGGAAGTCTCTGAGCCAATAATAAAAAAAAATACCTTTTCGTGCCCCATACCACTGTATCAACGAGCAGCTAATGAACAGCTGTTGTCTGCTTGAAAACATATATATATTCTTGGAGGCTAGCCTACAGCTCAGTGAACTCGCTAATTTTCCCGTCTCTGGCGATAAGCATGGACGCACCCAGCGGCGCATGTGGCCCTGTCGCAGGATGCCCAGCGAATCATCTTCCCTGGTGACAATTTGGGTTAGCTAATCTCCCAACCTGACTATAGTAGCAGGTATGGGAGCAGTGGCGGCTTGTGGGTTGTTGCCAGGTGGGACTGCAGATAGTCGGAACTGTACACTCTTGATGAACGCGCCGTAGACCAACGAGCATGAAATATTTGCCGGCTACTAGATGTGTTGTGACCACTCAGTAGTAAGGGGCACCTGCACATCAGCGTGTCAGTGGCGGCTCGTGGGTTGTTGCCAGGTGGGGCTGCAGATAGTCGGAACTGTACACTCTTGATGAACGCGTCGTAGATCAACGTCCAAATGTAATATTTGCCGGCTACCAGATGTGTTGTGACCGCTCAGTAGTAAGGGGCACCTGCACATCAGCGTGTCAGTGGCTGTAGAGTCAACCAGCGCACAACCCTGTACAGCTCTTGGCAACTGCTGCCCTACCTTCCAACAACCCACGAGCCGCCACTGTATGGGAGCATCGGTCGGAGGCTGGTAACCGTTTATATCTCTGAATGTGTGGTTTTGGGTGTGTGAGCTGAGTGCACTCGTGGCTAGCGTTGAATTTGGAAAAGCCAGTTTGGTGAACCCAATTTTCTACACTAACCATTGTTGTCATCCAAGGACGAAGATAGACACATTCGTGTTTCGATCTTCTTTGGATCTCTTCAGGTGAGTGTAGTTCGCAGATTTCAGCAACCAACTTACGACAGGGTTTTGCAGATTTTGTTTCGCAGATTTAGACGTTGACATGAAAGGCACGATAACGTCGATACCCAAAGTTATTTATATGTAATAGTAATTTCAGTGTCTTGAGTACGACATCACACTATTGCCATGAAATAAATAAGTTATTTTAAGTTAAATATTTCAGTCAATAGCATGCAGTTTACAAAAAAAATATCTGAATTGTGTGTCTTTGGTTGCTATACTGTGGGGCCACGCCCCAACGGCGCTCCTATGTCTAACCAAAATGCGCTTTCAAGGCACCCGTGATTGGCCAATAATTAGAGGGGAGGATGGTGTCCTGCGAAATTCATCAAGAGATGGCAGCACCGCAGAATGCAGCTCTCACGACCGCTCACAAGAAACGTAACCATTATTATTTATATAAATAATAATCTGAAGTTTATTTTCCCTACTCCTGAATATATTAACCGTGCAAATCAGTGTAAGCATGGCTGTTGAACTCACAGTATTACCTGTATGTTGGCCGTAATCAGTGAAAAATAGACAAATAGATTTATATACATGTACCTCGGAGGCATGAGACACTTTTGTACATTTTTTTCTTAAAATGCACTTTGTGCCATAAACATTACCGCAGTTTTAAGTACTTCCTAGTGACATACAGCAAAAAGTCAGTGTTGTGTCAAAAAATCCTTTTTTTTTTTACATTAAATAGCTGATTTCACTAGTGAATCACACACTCATCAAACTGGAATCCTAAAAAAAATTAATTTTTGTGACATAGTGTCTTATGCCTCCGAGTTACAGATATACATATGTATGTAGTGATCTGAACTGATTGCGGCCAACATAAAAGTTAAATTTTTACTGCGATGCTCCGGATATCATTGGTGGGGAGCCATTGGTGTTAATTAAATCCTATAAACTCTTGACCAAAGAGGAATCCAATAGAAATGCATCGAATTTATTTAAGAAACCATGTTTTTTTTACAGCAGATACATGTAACAACGTAAAACTTTGTTTAAAGCAATTAATCCACAGTGTTAAATGTATCCTTTTATAGTTAAATAAAATTATGATACCAAAGAAAGTAAGATCCATATATATATATATATATATATATATATATATATATATATATATATATATATATATATATATATAGGCCTAAAATATGTGCCACATCTACAAAGAATCACCATTCATCCCATATTATAGGCAACCGCAAAGTTTAACATTTCAGTACAATTTTTAGTGTTAACGCTAAATCAATAGTTTCGGAATCGAGGATAAATTGAATCCGAAATCTTGCCTACTGTTATTAAGTATTAAAATGAGTGCGTGAATATTTCAATAATCCACTTCAATTGGATTTTCAGGAACCTCAATGCACCTTTGCGCAGCCGTATAACCATTTATTGCCTAAAAAGAAAGTTATTGTGATACAACCGATGCGTTTTTCTAGCGAAACAACTTAAGTGGTTTGTGACAAAATATAAGACAATTCTGCTAATCTCGCTGTTTCAAAACATGTGTCCCGATCCCTTTTCTTGTACTGAACCGAAAGTGGACAAACTAAACTGCACTGTAGGAACTGTGGTTAAGTTAATTTTTAGACGTTCGAGCTGTGAAAAAAAAATTCTTTGTACTCTTTCGTGACATGGTATGCTGGAGACAACTATTGTTAAAATGTTGCAACAGTGTGACGATCATCAGTCAGTGTTAATGAATGTTTTTACAATTGCAGCAGAATTGAACTCATTTGATGAATATGTTGTGATTTTCAGTGGAAACCGCGCCAGGCATTGACAAAACATTTTACTTGTGGTCTAATGAAACCCAAGTTATTGTGTAATGTTCTGCCCACAGCCATAGAAACGTAGTTCTAAACATCGCGTTTATTAACATCACAATATTAGGCTATTATAAACGTATTAATCGTATGACACATGTGTGGAAGAGGAAGAAATAGATAACCAAGGCATTTTTTTAATATGAAAATCACGCAACGCGATTTGGCAAACTAAAATAATGACGTTTTCGTAATCTTAAGTATAGGTTATAATTTGCAACGTAACAAGCTAATTTCTGGAAACCAAAGTATATATATATTATTTGTTATTTATTTTATTAAATATATTACCGTAACGAAAATATTCACAGAAAGTGGAAGCGCAAAGGTTATAATAACATACTTCTGAAAAAAAAATTCAATTTATCGTCACTTTCTATGACCATCAAGAAAATATGTATAGCATAATACATTCAGTGCAGTCAGAAAATCTCTATTAGTGCAACCTTTTTTTTTTCTACAAATGACCAAAACGTCACTAAATCCAGAAACTTAGAGAAAAATAAATGTAGGAAAACATGTAAAACATTGGATATTGCAAATTATCTAAAGCTGCCAGACTGCTTAAAAATTAATTACAAAGAACTATGCTAGGTAAGTAAGTGGGCTTCACGTCTCGTCGACAGCGAGGTCATTATAAACAATGACACCGAACTTGCTACAATGACTGGTGTTTGGAGAAGAGTCGGCCATGGCCTTTGTTAAAGAACCATCTTAGCATTCGCCTAGAGCGATCTCGGGGAAACCACGGCAAACTGAAATCAGGAAGGTCGGAGCTGGGGATATAATCCGGGTCCTCCCGAATACGATTCCAACATGTTACCGTTGCGCCACCTCGCTCAGTAACTATGCTAAAAAAAGTCACGCAAGTACAGTTGTTGCGAACTCGCATGATGGTATAATTTCTTAATTGGCTCATGTTGCGACGCTACCTGAAGCGTCAAAATAAATATTCAAGATCATTTCCTACAATTATAGTTCCTCAAATATTTCGCCAAATTTGTCGTTCGTTTCACTTTGACTATGATCAACTAGAAACAAGAAAAATTCCGATGTGTTGTAGCGATATTTATAAAAGCGAACACTGTTTTCAAGAGATAAATACTAAACCACAATTAAATATACTACCATATTGTTAATAGAAACACAACCTAAAATAAAAGTAAGAAACTTTTAAAAAATTATCAACAAAGTGTCTTCAAAAAATGTTTGTAGTTATTAATCAGGAGTGTACGTCAATAAAGACTTGCAACCTGTAATACCTGCTGACATTGGAAGTTGTTTTACTTCAAAGAGAAAATTATGACCTGAACATAACAAAAGAAAGACTGAAACTGATCATTTATGGTGGACAAGATTTTCAGTTACAAACATATGTAACCTTAATCCAGATACAAATGTATTAATTCAAGAAATTAGTACTTTAATTATTAATTTAATCAGTCACAATGAATAACAATTCTATCAATTTAATTTTTATTCCGATCTGTAGATAACATCATTAATAAAATCAAGGTATTTTAAACTGAATAACATATATTTAACCTATAATTTATAACGACATTTTATTTGCATTCAAAAAATATTAAAATAATTCAATAAATATAAAATATCTTTGGGTGTTAATCTTAGTAATTATGTTCGTTTCCGTGCATCGAAAGAAATTTCAGTATTATGGTATTGTGCAGTTTCTCAGTAGCCTGCTATAATATATTACAAGAAAAAAATTGTATTTCTAATTAAATCAATTAATTATGTGGGTAAATGCTGGCTGTGTTTAAATTGCCACTTTGTAATAGTTAAATGATCACGTGGTCTGATGTTTAATGATACAGTGATGAGGCATATTTGATAGTTAAGGCAGTAATACCTTGTTTCTTCGGTTTTCGTGAAAATTATTTTTAAACCTAAACGAGAGAAGATATCAAAGATCTGTAAAGCAGTTTTGTTTAAAATGGTTTTGATAGTCAGAGGTATAACTGGCATTCCTATGTAGGAGGGGACAGGCTTGATTTCAACAAACCCGAAAAACATAATTTTACTGCCGAAATATGTGTATTTGAAACATAAATACTCTTTCGAAATTGTGCCGAATATGTCTTCAAAAATTTTTTTTCATGCGAAATTTGCTGCGGGAAGGGCTAGAATGAATTTTAACAAAACGTATACTTTTGAAATATTTACCTGTGCATATTTATCTTATTTATGTAAGTTTCTCACTAAGGCGCAAGCATGAAGTACTAAAAAAAATTTTGGACTTGTGAAAAAATATTTTTCTGTCTAGACTTTACTACGTCACAATCCGTCGGCGGGTCTTGGGCGATGGTGGGCTCTGAGAAGAAACATATCACCCGTGTGTCCGCCCACGTAACTATTCTCCGTGTTGGCTCATTTTCTCAAGAAAGTAAATAGTATAGATTTTTCTAACTATTCGACTTATATATAACTAACAAATATTTTTAATTGGATTATTAGTCGTAACCGTATATATTTTGCTGTCTTGCAAAAAAATGTTCACTGAACAAACCATTTCAATCAAACTGCTTAACAGATTTGTAATGTCTGCTCTCGTTTAAGGGTGTTCAAGTGCGATAAAATCATAATTTTATATTTTCACGAAATAATGTTAGTTTTGTAGACGATACTTGTGAGTAGAATTTACTCTTACGAAACAAATTTAGCTCTCATAGTTTTCTCATAACGGGGTGTCAAAGTCAAAGTTTACATGTTCTGCTGCCATACGAATAGTGAAAACCAACTGACATACTTAAACCAAATAATTCATTGCGAACTTACATCCTATGAGCTATAAAATAAAACATTAAAAGAAACCCGCAACGTAATATTTTGAATTTAAAAAAATCGCAAATTTACAGAAAGAAGTTGCAAATTCAGCAATTTTTTTTAAAAACAAAAATAGTTCGCGGGATTTCTTCAAATGTTTTATTACGTAGCCCATAGTATTTTATTTCACTGTGAATTATTTTACGTACGTTAAGTCAATTGGTTTTCACTATTTGCATGACAACAGAACACGCAAATTTTGATTTTGACGCACCGTTGTAAGAAAACTATGCAAGCTAAAATTGTTTCGTAAGAGAAAACTGCACTCACAAGTATTGTCTACAAAACTAACACTATTTCATATAAATGTAAAATTATGACTTTATCGCACTAGAACACCCTTAAGATTTAAAAAAATTATAATCACAGTTAGTCGGAACAGGGGAGCATAACCTCACGCAGTTAGTTTTGTAAAAAAAGGACAACGAAATACTGGACGGTGTTCTACTAAATACATACCAAAGTTATAAAAAGTAAATAAACGGCCAAGTAGAGCGAGGACAATTGTAACGAGTTAACAACCGAGGAATGACCTGTCATGGCCGAGGCGAGACTTGTAAGCGATGAATCAGAATGTGATGTATCTTGCTTCAGTGCGATGAGGACACGATCATGGAAACAAACAGCTCCATCCTTGAAAGGGAAACATTTCCACAAGAAAGACAAATATGTCCCCGCAGCTGAGATGAAGAAGTCACGTCCTGAGGCGTTGTGTACAAACACTGGCGAGGGGTCGTGATGGCGAGTAGCTATCGACAGAGAAGAGTTCATGTGGTCGAGGAATATAAATACTTCTGGTGAGGACCTGCTTCTACCGCAGTCCATCTCTCGCTGCAGAGAAGAACATACGCAGTACTCAGTCATGACAGCCAAGGTAAGAACGTCTGACCCACGGTAACTCTGTAAAAAAATCCGCCATCTTTTAACGGAGATGAAAACATAACCGAAATATTAAAAACATATTTTGAAATCCACAAGTTACTGAAAATCATTTGAGTGTAACCGAATGCGCCCGCCTATTGGCCGTGTGTTTGTGTGAGTGAGGCACGGCGCCAAGGGCGATGTTGACTGGCTCATCTGGTGTGATATCAACACGTTTGAAACTGCCGTGGAAACAGCGCCACATAATGACTAAAATTCTGTGACTTACAAATACCTGTGTTTTATGAAACATTTTGTAACATTTTTAAAACAGTTTTGCATTACAAGCTGTTACCCTTCGACACACTCGTTTTAACAGCTAATAATCAACTTTTTTTGTGAAAAATTGTTAGTAAAGTCCGATACACCTTTATATCGTAGTTTCTTACGAATGCCGCAAGTAGTTGTTTAGATGTAATAGATTGAAAACACCGTTTTTAGCCATTTTGATGGGCTCTTAAATTATCTTTCTAATTGACGTGATATTTTGAAACTGCCATTCCGAAACAGTTTAAAGTGTTTCTTGTTTTCATAAACGCATACATTAGAAAACGTACAGAAGTTTCTTGGAAAAAAGTGTTCAGCTAGCACGCTGCAACGTTGTTTACAAGGCAGGTAGGCAGCCGCCTTAAGGGCGTTCAAGTGGGGAAAAATTCATAATTTTATATTTGTATAAAATAGTGTTAGTTTTGTAGACATTACTGAAGAGTACATTTACCTCTAACGAAAAAAAATTAGCTCAGCCAGTTTTCCCGTAATGTCACTTCAAAGTCAAAATTTGCATATTTTTACTTCATACAAAACTTGAAAACCAGTAAATATAA
>PNEQ01047517.1:0-29941 GCA_003012365.1 Medauroidea extradentata
CGTAGATTTTCTTCTTATTGCACAAAACCATGAGTAGACGACGGAATGTTAGTTGATCGTCCTTCCCGTCCTGGTGGAGATACCAGCTGAAGTCGTACTACGAAGACCCTTCCTTCGGTAATGGCGGCTTTGGAATTCCTCGTAATGACCGTACGGCAGTACCACGGCTCTGTAGTTGTAGTAGCTGTAATTCAGTTTAAATACAGCGCGTGCACCTGGTACGAAGTTCCACAAATACCAAGGGCAGAATTCTTACTTGAAGAACGTAGACAGATTTTACCAGAAGTAGGTAATTCAGTTTAAAATACTGCATTTCTTTTCACCGTACCAAAGCGTCTGAATCTCCATCATTACCCTTTTAAAAAGCCAAAACGTTCTGTCCATAGTCCTCCTCCTTTCGTTGTTCCCAGCATAGCACACCTACACTAACTTTCTAGGTATACAATTTTCTCGATATTCAGTTAGTTACTGTCCAAAGCACATACGGATTTTACTTACAAAACTTTGTGGAAGCAGTCACAAATATAAAATATAAATAAAATTTCATATTTACGTCACCAAAGACAAAACATACACTATATGCTAATATTTCACCTAGAATGTGGGTTTTCAGATCAAAGCAAACAAATTTACACGTATTAAGAATTAAAAGAAAACAATATTAACATTAATTTTACCAATGCAGTGACTTAGCGAAAATGCTATGTTACAGTATGTTCAAAAAACTTTGGTGTTCTGAATAGCTCCGTCACTACTGCGCAGGTTGGCGGCGCCCTTAAGACTGACTATGGCCGCTTCCCTTTACGTTCCGGTTTATCTTAGCCATCGGTTCAGTTTGTAACGACTTAATTTTATTTTCGACGAGACCACTAACCGATCAAGTAATTGGGCTGACGTGCCGGAATTAATTTCTTATAATATTTTCATTGTTTTAAGACGACTTACGGTAACGTTTTTCGTTCCACAGCACTGAAAGTAGACGGCAAGTTGTATGTATACAGGATGAGTCGGGTGGAAAGGTACATGCTTTGAGGGGTAATGGCACTGGTGATTCTGAACAAAATGTTTCTAATAAACATATGCCCATTTCTTAACCGTTGTGCAGTTGACTGTAAATTATGCTACTGTTATCTTTATTATGCGTAATTTTGTACATTTCCACACGGTGGCGCTCTAAGCATGGTGCAGTTTACCGCAGTCTCAGTCCTACAGTGCTTGCCCTAGTATTGGGAACTACAGTGTTGTTACGTGTACAGTGAATACAGTTCAGTGTAGTCAAAAATGCCACAGGTCTTCACACATGCAGAGTCATTGTTCGTGAGTACGAACGACGATTTCCTGATCGCAGAGTTCCAGATAGCAGGGTATTTGCAGGATTGGTGACCCTGGTACGCTTCCCAGCGTAACCGAACGTCCCGTATAACAAGCTCTTAATGAAGTTGAGAACATTCTTCAGGTACTAGAACGCAGCCCAACAACTAGCTCGAGACGAACTGCTGCCCAACTTCATATTCCACAAACAAGAGTGATACGCACAATACACGAGCAGGGTCTGTATCCATATCATCGGCAGAGTGTACAACATCTGCATGAAGGAGATTATGTCCACCGGCAAGAATTCTGTCAGTGGATCATTGCCAATGATCGATTAGTTCCACGTATTCTGTTCACTGATGAGTCAACATTTACCCGCAACGGAATCAGCAACACACGCAACTCTCACGTATGAGCAGACGAAAATCTACACCCTACTGTATAAAGAAATTTTCAACGACGTTTCTCAGTTAACGTGTGGTGTGGTATTATTGATGACCAACTCATCGGTCCAGTATTTAGATAGTAGTGTTAATGGAGTACGGTATCTTGAATTTCTTCAAAACGTGTTACCAGAATATTTTGAGGATATTCCTTTGGCAACAAGAGCTCGCATGTACTTTCAGCAAGACGGAGCTCCTGCACATTCTGTACGGCCAGTGACACAGTACCTCAACGAAACGTATCCTGGGCGTTGGATCGGTCGCCTTGGAATCGTTGCTTAGCCACCGAGGTCACCTGATCTTACCCCATTGGATTACTGTGTGTGGGGTTGGCTTAAAAGCGAAGTCTACACGTGCAGGGTGGACACAAGTGAGGAACTTCTCGCTCGTATTTACCATGCTTGTGCTCAAGTAAAGCAATGTACTAATGAGCTCAGATCAGCAACACAGCAGTTGTCTATCAGAGCAGCAAAATGCATTGAAGTTGGCGGTGGAGTGTTTGAACATGTTTTGTGAGGAAATGTACACAATTGAACAAAACGTACGATAACAGTATCGTGATTTACCGTCACCTGCACATTTCCCGTTCCTTGTTGTTTTCATTCGGTTTCTCTGAAACGGTTAAGAAATTGGCATATTTTTATTAGAAATATTTTGTTCAGAATCATTAGTACTATCACCCTTTCAAGCATGTACCTCTCCTCACGACTCGCCCTTTATCAATACATGGCTATGTGGAGTCTGGAAAAATTTACAAAAAATAGTATCTCAAATCAATCCCAGTCTACAGTAGTGTAAATTATTAGTATTTGCCGTAAGATTCCTAGAAAATAAATTTTCTGGCCAGTTTTCACGATGAATTTTTGCCAATATTAAATACGTCAATAAAAATTTTATATAACAAATTAGTATTAGAAATAAATAACTAAGCATTACTTACAATGCACAACATATTAGGTAGTGAATTTTGCTAACCAACATCAGTTAATTTCTGATTTTGTAATGTAGTAATACGCACATTTGTCCTGATATAAAATACCGGTAACTGTATTCTGATACAGCGACTCATATTTTATGTAACAGGGTATATTTATATTTTGTTATTTATTTTCATGCATACTTCTATTCACTGTCTAGAAATAAGAGATTATGCTTCTTTTATGCATGTATTTTAACATAGTAATTTAATAAAGTTGCATTTTTTTGTTGGAAACAGTTTAAAAACTATTGGCAAGGCATGTATTATATATATATATATATATATATATATATATATGGTGAGATTATATCGTCCAAACCACGTTTATTAGCTGCTGTCGCAGAACTCCAGTGTCCACTTATGTAAATCCTAAATCAGAGTCTCTAGATAGCAGGAGTGCTTGCGTCAAGGGGGCTAGAGCACCATATAGCTCCGGATACTGACGTCTCTATTAGAGGACATACGCTAAGAGCCGGGATCTCTCCGCTCATTCAAATGAGGGTAGCAGAGAACAAGGTCGACCCTTCACTAAGGGATGCTAATGGCAGTTCTCTTGAGGCTGTTTCTAAAGGATCTTTGGTCGACGACTACACACAGCTTTGAGCAGGCATACAGCTTGTATTTCATGACCGCTGACAATGGTATTTGTACGAGGGTTATTTTTGTTTCAACCCCCGATTGGCTGTGACAAAACGGGAATGAATTATTGTGAAATGCTCTTGCTGTCAAAATATACGTAAATATTTCGGCTACTTTTCAACATAATTACCATGCAGATTGAGACACTTTCACAGATGCACCAACTTTCCTATACCCTCTACAAAGAATGTTGCCGCCTGCATATTCAAGCTTGATCGTTTTAAACATTTTGGGTGTGGTAAACGTATGAGGTGCAGCATTACGAAGTCTCCGGTCATCGATTCGCAACTACCGGAGAGATATTCTGTCATCGGGTGTTGTCTCGCTTTACGACAATGTCCGACCGCATAGTGCTGCCATAACCCAACAACTGCTGTAAGTTTCCGATGGGAAGTGTTTGATCTCCTTCTTTACAGATCACATTCGGCACCGTTTGACTTCCACCTTTTCCCGACATCAATGGCTTGTTCCATAGTTTTAAAGTTTTTTCGAAAATATTTTTTTATTGCTACCTACTACACATATCAAAATTTTGCTCCACTTTTGACACTTACATGCCATAATTTGTAGCTGAATTTTTTGTAGCAATGTACTGAATTTTTTTTATTAAGATTTAGTCACCGTAAGTACCACGTTTTTTGTCGAGAACATAAGCCAAAATGAAACAAAATATTTTTATCCGACGAATGAATGGTAGCCTACGTTATTTTTAAAAACGCATCCACAGTATTATGCATCGCGTGACTGCACGTTGTCTCAAATTTTTTCGACTGTTTGTAAACATTTCTCCCGCAAAGATGACTTTATTTTTATTTGAAATTATCACGGAATGAAATATTCGCAAACTTTTTACTCGTTACTGTGTAGCGTGATGCCACTTAAAGTTTTTTTATTTCATTATACTAAAAAACCTTAACTTCCACCAAAATTACCACATACACATAACCAAAAAAAAAAAAATAAATAAAATAGATTTCAATCGGATTCTGAGTTGAATGAAACGTGATGGAGGTTTCCATACAAACTTCGTTGTTTAAACGACATGGAATAGAGTAGTTGACACCGTCTTACTGTAATGTGTTTGAAACATGGAGTCTGTTTCTGTTTTGCATTTTCCGTACGTCTTTTGGGAGACCGAGATGTTTTCCTGCAGTGAGATGCTTCAAGCTTGCACACAGGAGTATGCTAATTACTGTTCATTTTCACGTTGGAATCCCTGTTTTGCCTCTACTTCCGCCGTATTTTCAGCTCAACAATCTATTTAACGCATTATGTATTCGTTCTCACGACTGGCATAAATTTGCATTGAACGATAGCATTGATTTTTCTGTTTCATGTTAGTAGGATAATATTGCAATTATTTGTCAGTGGGAATCTTCAGGTTTGTAAACATTATGTTGAAAAGTACACATAAAATTTAAATTTATTCAATATGATACTTAATATTGATACTCATAAGTTTATGCAATCGGATAATATTACACCAACATAACCTTTTTTTTTAATATCTGGCTTTACACTTAAAATACCTTTCCAAATTGTATTAGGATTTTTACGTTGAAACTTATAGTCGCCTTTTCTGAATCTAGGTTAAGAATCGTCATATCAAACTTAGGGCACAATAATCATTAACTTAACACATTACATTGTATTGTAATAAGAATTTCACTAACATAACTCAAGCGCCGAGGGCCTGTTAACAATGATAACAAGCTTAGAAAAAGACGAAAACATTTAGATGTTATTGTTTTAAAGAAATTTGTGTTGGTACAAATGGTGACACGTAGAAAATAAATTAATCCTAATGTTAACTATTTTAAATAAAATATCATTTGTATTATAAATTACATTCGTTTCTACAGCGGCAGTTATGTCTCTTCAAAAACTGCAACAATATTGTTGCAGTGAGAACTATTCTCGTTGTATAATAAAATATGTGGCAGTTTACTTTTCTGTACGACAAAGTACAACATAGGCATTTTTTCCATGCTAGTTTTACCTCTTTTTATTTTCCTTTCAAAATTCAGCATTTTTTATTAAATTCAAAAGTATTTTATTTTTTATTTTTATATGTCAAATCACAGCCTACAACATTATTATACACTGCGAATTTTTTCGGTTTGGTATGTCAGTTGGTTTTAGTGGCGTACTTAAAACCGTAAAGTGCAAATTTTGACGTTTACGACTCATTACGCAAAAACAATGAGAGATACAAAAATTTCCTAAGAGGAAGATTTAATCACAATTTATGTATAATAAGATAAAAAAATATCTGGTACAAATATAAAAATAAATAAAGACGTTGAAAACTGCGATGAACCGCGCCCTTAAAGCCTACACACAATTGAATACTTAAACACTTGACTTTACGTTTCCGTTACGTATAGTATTTCGTGAATACACGATACAAATATAAAATTACAGTAACGACAGTAGAAAAACGATTGAGAATCTGTTTTTGTACGGAAATATTGTTATATAAATCATTATATGTTTGCCATAAAAGCATATCACATAAATATTTTAAAAATAAGCCCAATTTTAAAGTATTTTCCGTTTATTACAGTATTTTTAAGGACAGCAACGCCATCTATTGACGTTACATAGAGTAAATTTATACAAATACAACACCGACGCTGTTTGCAAGTTTTTTCGAGTACATTGAATACATAAATGTTACATATTTCATGAAATCCCAATGCTGGAGAGTAAACCGATGCTAAGATACAAACGTTTCAAATAACATACGTAATCAGCTGGTTCTTCGCGAACGGCCGTCTCGACTCTGACTATAGGTTTTCAGTTTATCGGAATCTTTAAGTCTAGGTTGCTTGACTTAGCTTTGGTGACGCCACGACCTAGTCAAATGCTAAAAGATTTTGATTGTTTAACCGCCTTTGGTCTTATTGGTCCGTTGCCTTGTCACCAACCAACTTCGTTACACCGAAAAACAGCAACAGACTTCTCGATGAAGACATACATTTAAAATACGTTTCCACGTCAAGACAAGTGCAAACCTCACTGATCATAACTTGCTTGTCCATTTACAGGTATCTCCCAGCCTCTGCGACACCAAGTACAACGTATTAATTTTGCTCGTATCCGCATCCCATACAACGTGACGAATTTTAATCGTTATTCTGGGACATCCTGTATAATATCGCCCGTGAAGAGGTCTGTGCACATTAAAATAAGTTAATTTACAATGATATATCGTTACGATACCAAATGATATTCTGCCGTTAAAATATTTTCAAGACAAAAAAAAAAAGGCAGCTTAAACTCGTGTTTGTAAAATCAGTGATGCAAACTTGGCTGCGTTTAATGGTTTTGGTTTGTAGCCAACTTAACTGTTCTCGGTAAAGGATGACAAATATTTTGTTTTTAATTCAATGCACTCAAAAGTACTTACTTTAATTAGAAGAGCGTAGATAACATGGATGGTTGTTTTGCAATGTGTTGTTGGTAATTTTCCGCGTGTTTCGCAGCTGGCATGCCCGCTCTACCGCGTGTTCTCTTTTATATATTGTAAAAAAAAATCTTCCTGTGATAGAAGTTTTGACCCATGAACAGAACAGGACATGTACCATGCTTCAGCTTGTAAACATGGGAGATGTTGAGAATTGTTACTAAGCGAGTATGATAATACCAGTATGCATTTTACTGTTCCGTAAACAATATTATGCAGTGTCGCTGGTTGGAGGGCTTTCTAGAGGATCTCCCGTTTTCCCCGTCCTTTCATTCCAGCGCTGCTCCACACTCACCTCATGTCACCTCTCAGCACAGCTGAAGACCTCGATGTTGAGCGTTGACCAAAATCTCTTTCTCATCCCTAAACAATGTTTATGAACGATACAATATGGGAAACAGTTTATCATGGCTAGTTTCTTAACTCTCATATACATCGGCGTGGATATTTACAAATGAAGAACAGAAGTTCCAAACGTTCTCTGCCGCTTTTGTGAAAATTACTTTTTCCCAGGAAATGGTTCCATATGCCAATGCCGATAACCTCAATATGTGCTAAGTGCCTCCCACCATTTGTCTGGATTTTACAGGAGGTCAAAGATAGCATATAAGTCCATTAGCTTCTAAGCTATTTGTTTTTTGCTGTTCCTGAAAAATTTATTTTTCCGCACTTAGAACGTTTGGAATTTCTGCTCTTCAAATAACTTTTTACGTTGAGTTATAACTTATTGTGTTCATTCTCCCAGATTTATATTATTTTAAACCAAAGGAATCGGCGCAAACAGTTGGCATTCCTAATTAAGAGAGTGCAATTGAGGAGTTGGCCGAAATAAAAGCCTTAGTAAAAAAAAATTGCATTGTGAGATGATGACAGGTATATGCTTTGGAGAAATTAATTTTTTTTACTTCACGTTTCTCTCACATTATTTTCTCTTAATACCAATAATATATATATTTATTTATTTATTTATTTATTTATTTAGGCTACATTACACAAATTAATAGTAGTTACTATAAACATTCAAAGACAAAACAGAAATTATTAGTAGCATAATGGTACCAGCACAGTTCAAGACAAAAATTCATTACTTGGTGAAGAATTTAGATATTGATACAACAATTTTTAGGTGTCTACTATGATGGACATAATCGAATAAGATAAATGGTTTGACTGAACAAAGAACTTTTTGTCTTACTAAAGCCTTTATTCCAGTCAACTACTCAGTTGTGATATTCACGGTTTACAGCATTGTGAGGGTAATTTATTTTTTAGGAGGTTACGCGTTTTGAGGACTGCGAGTGATTAACGAACATCGTGTTCGACGCGCCATTTAAGTGTCGGGTTCGTGGCTGCGTTGTTTACTCGGCCGGCTGTTCTCATTCATCTTGCTCCTGCTTCAAGCTGACAGGGCGTGGTGAGCTTGTCTCCTTCAAGTGAGGCCTAATCTGCGATTAGTTGCCGCAGAGTACACACGGTACGTTTAAACTGGCTGTTTGTGACCGGGGACCAGAAGACATTTGTTTCACATACACTCCGACGTGAGATTACATGAAGAGTATGTGTTGGATAACTAAACGCTGAGAACTCAAGTTGAAATCTATATAGTTTTTTTTTCAAAGTCAATATGGAAACAATTAAGACTTAAATTAAAAATTTAAAAATCCCCGACTCACAGGATACTAAATTTCAAATCGATCAGACCAGTAGAATTGTTCACATTCACTAAAAAATATCTAGAAAAGAGCTGATGATTTTTAAACGGCTGAAAATATTTCCTTGAATCACAGCTAAGAAAGAACACTCTCGATAAAGTGAGCTTTCAAACAAAAGAAACCGCATCAAAATGAGTCCATTCGTTTAGGAGCTACGATGCCACAGACAGACACGTCAAACTTATAACACCCTTCTCTTTGCGTCGGGAGTTGAAAAAAAAGTTCAATACAACAATCCTAAATAATGATACTTGCCAACTTAGGAGCAAACATTCGCCCAGAATGATGCATTTTTTAACAAGCTTGACCTCTTGAGTATGATTCCCTGTTTATAGGCCTACTGTTTTCGTGATAATAAGGGGCTGCGGTGTCCGAGCGGTCAGATCGCTCAGCTCCCACCAAGGCGATCCGGGTTCGGTCCCCGGTGGGTTCAGCCTGAATTGTTCGCATGTGGGAAATGTGGCGGACATTACCGTTGGCCGGCGGGTTTTCTCGGGGATCTCCCGTTTCCCTCAGTCTCTATAATTCCGTCACTTCTCCATTGTAGGGTTTCATATCATGTCATCCATAGGATATGCAGGTATCTACCGGGCGTCCCGTCGAAAATCTGCACTCAGGGTACGATATCACACCCTCGGGTACCCTTTCCGTACGATATTTATTATTCGCGATAGTTTTTTTTGTAAGCTTTACGTAGAGTAGACATCAAAAATCTGTTTGGAAGTTTTGTTTAAGAAAGTTTATGCTGTGATTCAAGACAAGAATTTATGCGATTTAAACTAATATGTCAGTTAACGAATATTTCGTTAATTCCATAATTAACGAAGGTCATCGTGTTTATTTTCTTGAAAAATAGCCAGCAATGTGAAACTATTTCAACATATCTGCCGAACAGATTTTTTTATATCTGCTCTCGTTTAGGCCTAAACAATAATTATCCCATAACAGTATAAACAGGGGATCGTGACCTTATTAAATGTAAGAGATTTCGGTGTCAGCGATTGTTTTTTAGAAATACATTACTGGATAATTTTTTATTGCTCAGAAAGTTGGCAAAACTTATTGTCTAGTGTTGTGGTATTTTTATTTCTCCAAAATGGCTTCAAGGAACCTGCAATTCTAAACTGACGAACTCTTTAAGAACTGTTACACTCATACGCCGCCACGTAATACATTTTGTTTCAGGTTCATTTTAAGATTTTGGTCACGATGGACGTAGAAAACGACATGGTGGATAGTTAAGAGGGTGTGGTAACTTAAAAATAATTCAAAGCTGAAAACATTAATCTATAACCGTAGGTTTCTTGAAGTCAATTTGCGAAAATTTAACAATAGCAATCCTAGACAATAGTTTTAGCCAACGTTTTAAACAAAATAGTTTCCAGTGTTGCGAACTTCTGTAGCACAATCTCTGACGCCGGAACCTCGTGCATTTAACTGCGGCGCAAGAGATCACGCGTAACGAATTAGTAATTCTGAATAAATATTTACTCAAAGTTGGCAAATATCATTATATAGGATTGTCATTGAGTATTTTATCCATATTGGCTTCGCAAAAAAAGTAGAAATCAATTGAGGTTTTCAGCGTTTATTTATTTTCATCGCACTCTTAAGAGTGTGTAGTAGATAAATAAACGCTGAAAACATAAATTGATTTCTACGCTTTTTTTCGTAACATCATTAATGCTAATAAATTAAAGATCAGTTGTATCAAAGAAGCACAAGATAACTTGAAGCTACTGAAAATTTCAGAAGAAAAAATAAAGAACAGAAAAACTTCAGAAATAAAATCAGAAACACGAAAATGGAATGTCTCAGGAAAAACAACAGGAAAAAGTGGAGAGAAAAAACGATGAAAAAAAAGTATCAATAAAGAGGTTTTGAAAAGAAAAGAGGAAAAGAAAGTGGATAAAAGCTGTGATTGGCTCAAGTTTACACGCTCTTCTATGGGGAAATATTAAATAATAATAATAATAATAACAATAATAATGATGATCTTTCTTGCAAGACATAACTCTAATCCTTTCTGTGGCCAAATGTGTACGGAAATGAATTAAACTCAAAAGTTGTAGCAAAAACAAATAATTCCAAGAATGTGGTTTATATTCGAAGTTAAGGTTTGTCTCCACCTGCGATATTGGATTATTCTAATTTACCTGTGATTGTGAGGAGAACAAAGGGGGAATTTAATATTAATATTTATTTTTATATTTACTTTGCCCTACGGTACGAACAAGACAACTAAAATATGAACATATAATTGAGTCGTAATTAGCCTAGCAAATTGTTTACGTGAAATATTCGTATTTCTAATTACGACACGTGGTCCTCTGCTGTTCATACACACAATTCAGTAATATACACTCATGATATGTACAGGTTTATATAAAAAAGTAACAAAATTACTTTTAAAAATGTAATATTTCTTTCGTACAGCCATGGCGGAAAATGTTGTAGAAGATCTAATCGCAAAATGTACATCAATGTCATATCGTTGCCTGGTAATTTTCTCATAAATAAGGCCTGTGTTAGGATGTTTCTTTCTAACTCGCGAAAAGTAAATTGTTGTTAAGATACTAGTTTTACGTAGTTTGAATGGTACTACTCAAACAGTATTTTTTACTGTCGAATTAATAATTTCTAACGTGCTCTACACAATGTTCAATCAAGTGCAGTGTTTTATAAACAGCCACTCTTCTGCTGCCCAATGTCCTACATTCCTACCTGTTTCGTTTCAGTTCCATAAACTGTGGAAATGTCGAATATATCTTCTCGTAATAAGTGCAAAATGATCACGAGATGCTGACCTCCAAAAAATGGGACATATTTTGAAGATAACTTAAATTATTTCTCAAATATAGCCTTAAACACTCCAAACTGGCAAAAGTTACAGTTTGACGGCGTAGATATTTTTTTTTTAAGTTCGCATATAGGAAATAAGGGCAGTCATAGAAAATAGTTTTTGCGAACTATGTGTGGAAACAAGTGCCTAGTGTGGTTGGTTTCACGATACTGTAATTTTGTAACTTCTACTCCGGCGCAAGAGATTACGCTGTAAGAATTCGCCTCACTGGCAAAATATTAGCTAAATAAGAGTAAAACAATTTTTAAAAGGAAAGCGCACTTTTTTTTAATTGACTGTGAAAATCCTACGCTTTCAATAAACGTTTCCAGCTTTAATTTAAGTGCTACACCGTCTTCAAACACGTTACTTTAACTTTGAAATTTCTCTCTTACGATTAATTTTATAAATGGGAATTATGTAAGAAAACACAATGAAATAAAGTCTGTTTTAGAGAATTTTTTCTTCAAATATGTAAAAAGAAGCCCTATTATTTGAAAACAATAGGGAAATATCAGCAATGCAGCCTTTATATTGCAGTTTAAAATGGCCCCCTGGCACTCCTTACGCTATACAATTCACTTTCTTAGAGTACGATGCTCTGGCCTAGAATACGACCACGTTTTATTTGTTTCCGGGGGCCTAAGAAGTATTAAAGAAACGAAGTGGCAAGTTGTGTTTTCATGAAATGAATGAATATTCAATTAAATAAAATTTCACTTACAGTGAAAATTACTTTTCGTGCTTCCGTCACTGTTACGTCTCTAAGGGTCATGACATACAAAAAAGAGCACAGTATTTTCAATAAGGTAATTCGGTTTTGGAGCCCAGAAACTATGAGTTTAATATTAAATCAATCTGGAATCGAATACTTTCTTTGTGTTTCATTCATTTTATCGCATACCGTCAGAAAATTAAAGAAACCGTACACCACAAATATATGTGATCTTTGAAAGATTCTTGCAATGTGTTCGTATTATGAACATAACAGTTTTCTTGGTGATACGCCATTGCGGGCGAATGTTTCCGTACTGCAGAAAATCCCACAATAAAACATTATATGATTGGACGTCAATCATTAAAAATTATTTGACGCTTAGCAGCCAGGGATCGAACCATCTATATTAAAGAGCTGACCAAATTCTCTTCATTGTGCATTATTCTTTGCAGACAAATAATATACGTCTAGTATTGGTAATAGTGACATTGGTCACGGTCTATGAAGGTAGAGGTCTTGGCAATGAGGAATAAAATATGACTCCCTTTTTGTCGCCGAGCGCTAGTAGTAATTTAGTGGAAGATTTGTCTTGTTTTGTATTTGGCTTAGCTTAAAATGGGAAGTTGTCGGAATTACGTGTATTATGTAGAAGAAATAATTTCAAATGTAATTTCGTATTGGAACACAATTTTTTTCCAACCATAAAATTTAGTTTTTCCATCTTTTACATGTAGACACACATTGCAACGATTCTAAAATATTGTAGGGCAGGAAAGAATAGATTTTGTTCGAATGTGTTTACTAAAACAATAGTACATCATTTTTTTTCAGACGACTAATATATGTCAATGCATGTACGGATACGAAACATATATCTACAATACCAGCTTACTGTATTAACATAATGTTATATAAATAATTGTAATAGTTGTAAAAAATTGTAACGCCGCCAAATGTAAACAAGGCAAATCTTCCATTAAGGATTGATCCCTGTCAGATCGGTTTTACGGTTTTTCTTATAAATCAGGGAATAGACACATTGTTGTACTTTTTTTCACGCTGACAAGGCATAGTTTATTGTTTCATTCACTTTTTGGAATCCATATGACATTTTTTCTGTTAATGTTGTGGCCTCTGTAGTCGCTCCCGTAAATAAAGCAATTTTTCCTTTTCAGCTGTTTCCCGTTGCAAAATAACGAATATGTTATGGTTCCAACAATTACAGAAAATCGATTAAATTTGTATCTATGCCTTGTCGTGACAAACATTTTAACACATCGACTGGAACAGAAGTTATCGAGAAGAAACAGATAAATCCAAGGTGGTAGGGATCGATACCCCTTAAATGACTACTAGCGCTCGGTGATAAAAAGTGGGTCACTCTCGGCGATGTGTTCTGACAGTTCACCTCCCACCACGCTTGTCCGAATTCGATCCACAGTGGATTCATCTCAACGTATGAACGAGGGAAACATAGCGGGCAGTGTAGTAGATAATCTGGTTTTCTCAGGGTACTACTAAATTTTCCCCCGGATTTGTTCTGCTCTTGCTCCAAACTCGTCTAATTTAACCCTCATCAACGCTGAAGACTTGGTTGTTAAGGTGGGGTTTCAATTCGTGTGTTGCATTTTATATATTCAAATAATAATATCGTCATTGAAATTACTAAAAAAATGTAATAGAGCTTTAACATTATACAAATGCCTTCAGTATTACAAGGGCTAGGAATATTTCGCGAGTTCAGCGACCAACATGCTAGAATCTATTATCCTGTGTATAACGAAGCCCTACCATTTGTCCATTACCTGCTACTCATTCAGACAGCGGACAATGAACGAATAGACGGGGCTTGAATGTGCATAGGGCATTGGATTCTAGCCTGCAGGTCATTGAACTAGCGAATTTTTCCTAGACCTAGGTATTAGTCACTAATTTTTACGTACGCGTTACCTGATGACTATGAAAAGGATAGAACGTATTCATATTATAAATACTTCATGGATTAATTTCGTCATCAATATTGATAAGATATCATGGATTTATAAGGTTATAGAAAGGTAATGTATTTATTTACAGTACGATGACACATTGTCTATGTGTATTTCTAAACAACCAAACATTACAAAAAAAAAAGTAATTCCAACTTGGCTTGTGATGCCCCGCATCAAGGGTATTCAGGTGATATAAAATCATAATTTTATGTTTTCATGATATAATGTTGGTTTTGTAGACAGGGTTTGTGAGTACTGTTTTCTCTCAACGATACAATTTTAGCTTTCATACGGTTTTTTTTTCGTAATGGTGCATCGACGCTACCACGCAAATAGTGAAAACCAATTGACTTACTCAAATGAAATAATTAACCGATAAATAACATGCCACGAGCTACGTAACCTAATATTTATAATTCGACATTGTTATAATTTTAATATTTAAATAATTGCAAAAAAATAACATAAAAAATGTTACGAATTCAGCAATAAAACACAAAAGTGCTTCATTGTGAGTTTTCTAATATAAAGTTACGTAGCTCATGACATGTTTTTTTTTTCAATGTGATTTATTTCGTTTAAATAAATCTTTCACAATTTGCCTGGTAGTCTTAACATGCAAATTTAGGCTTTGACGCTGTGTTATGAGAAAAATTACGCAATCAAAATTTTTTTCGTAATAGGTAACGCTACTCACAGTATTGTCTACAAAACTAATATAATTTCGAAAAAATATAAAATGTTGGTATTAAATGCACTTGGTATTAAATGCACTTGAACACCCTTAAGTGCTGACATATATCTCTACAATATATACATTATTTACACAGTATGTTATCGTGATAAGGCAAACGTTGAGGGATGGCGGAGAAGAGACTAGTGGTCTGGAAGTGTATAGTTATAAGAATGACTTCACACCAACAACTATTTACAGTTAACATGTGAGCGGTCAGTAATAGATGACCACCTAATAGGACCATATCTTATTCTTTGCCACCTTACAGCACCAATGTGCAGGCTGTTTCTGAGGCACGTCTTCCGCGAACTGTTGGAGCAAGTCCCGTTTTCTGTCCGTCAGAACACAGAACAATATTTGCGCACCCTCAGTGAAATGGCAAATCGAATTTAGAGAATAGTTATTTAAAATTATTTATCACATAAGCTTTTCGAGAGGAAGTTCAGTCCCCTTTAAATACGTTCACGCCAAGCTTTCTAGTTAGGAGTTAAGTGGGGTATCAATTAATAAAAAATGATTGCAATCAATTAAATTTAAACTTTTTTTAAAATGCGAAGAAAGGAATTCAACTAACATAGTCTAATTTGTAAATTAAAATTTCAAACTAGCATTAAAAATATTACATATTGAACATTAAAAAGGGCAGAATTTATCACTGCGGCAACATTATTCCAGAAATCCTTACGTAGGATACTTCGTTTTTTCGAAAGAATTGGTGTTAAAAATTGATTCGCTGAGAAGTAATGTTTCAAACATTATTTTCCCATTCAGGCTCCTTGGCTGCAAACTTGTTAGACATTACCCTTAAGGGCTCCGCCTACCCGCACGTGAGAGGCTAAAAAACGACGGATCTGTAAGGTCGACCTTGAAGCGCGCATCAAATGCCGTGTCGCCTCAACGAGTCAAGCGCTGAACAGTTTTTCACTAAGCGTTGACCATGTAATTTTATTGGTGGAAAGTCTGCAACTAAGTTCAGTGCAGGTCGCAATCTGAGTTTCACATACATCCCGTTAGTACATTTTGAATTATGGGAGTTTGAAAAAAACCGTTTCTAGGAATGTTGGAGGACTTATAAACAGTGTTTTTAATGATCGTGGCGTCTTAATAAAGAGGTTACGACCTTGTCTGTTTGTTTTTTATTCGTACGTTGGCACAATGGGCATAGTGGAATATTTTCGTAGAAAATCCTGTTTACGAACACACTGCAACGCATTTTAAGCGTGGGGTAGGCGTCGAACAGCGTGCACATCTTCGGCCCTTAGTAGAATATTCGAAAACTGCTCATCGAACATGAGTTAATGTCTGCTTAGGAATAGCAGTCAAAGAACGTTGCACGTGTATATACCCATTTCAATTTCACTCATTAAGAGTGCGTGGTGAATAAATAAACGCTGAAAACAATTGATTTCTACGCTTTTTTCGAAGCCAACATGGATAAAATACTCAATGACAATCCTAGATAATGGCATTTGCCGACTTTACGAGTAAATATTTATCCAGAATTACTTATTCGTTACGCGTGATCTCTTGCGCCGCAGTTAATGCACGAGGTTCCGGCGTCAGAGACTGCGCCTAAGAAGTTCGTAACACTGGAAACAGTTGTGTTTAAAACGTTGGCTAAAACTATTGTCTAGGATTGCTATTGTTTAATTTTCGCGAATTGGCTTCAAGAAACCTACAGTTAGTTATAGATTAATGCTTTTAGCGTTGACTTATAAGTACCACGCCTTCTTAAGCGGTCGTGAATGGCGTAAATTGCTGTTTTTGCGGCATTTTTTAGGTATGTATATCTTGCTGCAGAATATTTTAAAAGGCATAGGTAGAGACACTGGAAAATCGCGAAAATGTTAAAAATAATCTCCAATAAACTGTATTATATTAACCGTGACACGTGTGAAAAATTTTGGGACAAATCACACACGCTGTGTGTCCAAGCTGTGCAGTTCGAACTGGGCCTGTTGTAGAGAGAAAAATGGCTACAAATAAACAATAACCAATGTTGGTAGGAAACATTCAGTGTTATGTACATCACGTTGGAGTCTGGCAAACCGTCCAACTATTCCTGCAATTTACCAGTGTCTCTAGGTATAGGTGAGTACGACACACCTTTATATTAGGTATTACGTCATAAAATGATAGGGTCACCACTGAACGTTTCGTAGAGGCACGTTGTCGGCAAGACGGCTGCACGCCGCCGCGCGCCGCCGCTCAGGGACTAGCACCTAGGGCCTAGGGTGGGGCGTGATGCCTCTCCCTTGCCGCTTCCGCACTTTTAGGCCTCGAACACGCAACATATGTTCACACAGACGGCCACCTTAAGTGAAAAACTAAAACTGTCAAACGGAGAACATCTCCGGTCGAATAAGGAAAATAGGGGCGTAAAGCGAGTTGGCAAATTCCGTTCTCCTTGCCTCAACAGTAAGGGAAGCGAGGTTATTTCTGGTATAGCGTCTTTCGTTGTGAAGCATCTCGAGCACGATATTCTATAGGGGTGTGGGGACTTGCGGTGTTGGGGAGGTTGTAAGGGGTGGGTTTGTCTGCGAGCAAGGCGAAGTCTAGCGGAACCGAGAGGAATCAATTTCTAGCTCGGCTGGATCCGCGAGGTGAGGTCGGACAGATACGTCGCTGCGCCCCCTCCTCCCATCTCTCGCTCCTAGGGCAGCTGGCTCCACCTCGCTACAACCACCCCTATACCCGCGGCAGGTTGATCGCGGGGGTTTCAAAGGCTCACGGGCCCTTTGAGCCGCGAGCTGTGGTTTCCACCCCGGCGCGCCCGTCGTCACATCGGCCGTACCACGGCCAGACACCTCGCTCGCTCGCGTTTCACGTGCGACGTCGTCGCTTGCCTTGGCGCGCACACGTATGAACCCACACTCATACCCGTGCACGTGCACACACAGCGCGGCCCACACTAGCAGCTATGCGTAGGGACATGAAGAATTGAGGACTCAACATTCATAAGGGGCTTTTGCCGAAAGGAAAGTTTCGAGATAATGACGAAAACAGTATATTGCGACAAACAAATGAACTAGGAACTATCCAAATGCGTTCACATATTATTTTACAATATGAAAGTAGTAAATAGGAGCAATCTAACAGTAATTAATACAGAACACTTATGAACATAAAAAAAAATATATATATATATATATTTCAATGAACTAGAACGTGTTGATGTTACATCAACCATCTAATTGTGCTGATGTACGGCGCGTATGAATATCACTAGGATATAGCACTTTAGGTATGTCTTCGACCTAATTTTTGGTATATTTCTATGTACATAACTCATTTTTGTCGAAAGTGGTACTTAACCCCTCTTGAATGTTAAGTGCTCAATTTCACGTTTTCTTTTCGACACACGTCTGAATTCAAACAACTTGAAACTCGCCAGCCTTTCGCATTTGACCCTAGATGTAGCTAAGGTTAATTCTACTACAGGTTAGAAAGATCAATGTTAAAAGCTTGGCACATGGAAAATTTCTGTCGCTTGAGCGCTGGTATCGGTAATGGGTGCAATATGACCAATCACAGACATTTCCTGAATTTCTAGTTACATTAAGTTGATAACTTAAAACGCAAAATTTGTTTATTTTCAATTTAAAATTAAGTTAAATGACTGCTGTCATGGCCAAGCGTATTTAAATTTAATTTTTCTACGGTTTCGTATTTTTCTGGTCCATTACCGATAGCAGTGAAACTAGAGGCAGAATTTTTCTCCCGTAAGGAAAGACATTTTCTTTCCAACCTGTATTAGAAGTAACCTTAATATAGCCTACCACAACCCTCATATAACGCTTACGAAAACCTAACTCGATCTAATCGAGAGGGTTGAAATTACTCCGAAGCCGTTAGTGTGAGTGAGATATTTTGGTCAGCGCTTGACATCGAGGTCTTTAGCGCTGGTGAGAGATGACATGATGTGAGTATGGAGCAGCGCTGAAATTAATGGGCGAGGGAAACGGGAGATCCCTGAGAAAACCCGCCGACCAGCGGCATCGTCCGGCACTATTCCCCCATGCGAAAATCCGGGGACCGACCCTGCCGGGAATCGAACTCGGTTCGCCTTGGTGTATATCGTATTTGTTACGGTACTTGCCAACTATTTGTAAGGATCCGGGTTCAAAACCCACGTACGTCATATGTTTTTAAAATAATACTATTAGATAGTTTTACAAGCGTCTAATACAAACATACTTTATTTTTTAAAAAATCATCGGTTTTCCATTTTCGCAACCATATTATTACGATACATGTCTGAAATGGCATATTTACGCGGAAGAAACAGCGATTTAAATTGAATGCGAATCGCGAAAGTGATTATTTTATGTGATCTAGTAGGATAGTGTATCTACATTAAAATAATTGGTCATATATGGTTAAGCTTACATTTAGGCTAAATGTGTTTATATTGTGTGTGTTAAATCACTCATTAGGCCTACTTCACATATTACGTAATGAGCACGTCATTAGAGATAAATGGTACTGCAGTAGGCTTATGCTACACTGTTATACAACATAAATAACAAATTTTTTTGCGGTACGCTAAACCAAAACCACACAATAGCCCAGAAGTATTCTATGCTGCATAAATTTGTGTATTGCATATGAACCTAACATCCATAATGAAATACAAAATACTATTGGTTACACAAGATATTACATTTGGGTAAAGAATCGACGGTTCCGTGCAAAATCTGAGAAACAATATTATACTAACCCGAAAGATGATTGAACCCACTTAAGTTTTCTAATATCAGTCGATAGAGTAAACACTGCACCATCGTGGCCGACACTTGGTGTCGTCCTATTGTAAAGTAAATATATGGGCATGAAATAATCAAATTTAGTAATGGTTTGAGCCAGTAAACAGGTTTATTTAATGTATTATTACATATTACAGTGCTCGGATATTGCTATGATATTATACGATATAACAATGTGCGTAACTTTTATAAAACCTCCGACTCGAATTTCTTTGAAATATAACATTTGTTACATTTTATGATTGACTACATACGTAAAACCAAACGGACCACCGTAACAGACTTAAAAATTATTTTTTATTGACCAAGCGTAGTCTGGCATTCCGCCGGAGTGCGACAGCAGTCAGCTAGCTTGCCAAGGCTCCGTGTGTACTATGGCTTGTGACGTCACTGCACGTTTCCGCGGGCGTTTTAAAAGTGCGAACTTTAGGTAGCCGTAGTTATCTCAAATCGACTTAAAAATTAAAAATTTCAACATACATAGATTTCTTTTTATATGCTCGTAGTGTGGATTTTCTCATTGAAATTCACTGTTTTCCTTAATCCAGCTGTTTTGAACCGATATCTTGGTGACACCACATGACAAAATATGTATTCTGGAAGGTACGTCATGAGTTTTAAACAACACGACTGCATTTTTACGGCAATAAAACATAAATAAACAGCACCAAACTCTCAAGACCATATTGGACACATATTTGTGACGTCGTGTTCCCTCTACTATATATTACCTCTATGACTTGAACACAACTGTATCAATTTGCATTTTTTTACGCTTATATTTTTGTCAATGTCTATGGTTATCGGCACGTGTGCAATATAATTCTAGTTCACCTGTTAACTTATTTACATGGTTGTGGTATCTGAATTGCTATTACTTTGATTGGGGATGAAATTTTTTGGGGGTTGGAAAAACGATTCGGATTCGGGGGGTGGATTTGAGGGAATTAAAGGGATTCGAGATTCGGATTCGAGAGTAATGGGACTCGACCCATCCCTCAATTATAAACCAACGCCGCTCTGCGACTCGCGCCAGCGCTGGACGATGCGCGCGCAGTTCAAACCAGCCAATAGGGAGAAGAGATACAGAGCCTTACGTTCCAGGTAGGCGGGGTGATCCCTGGCCGGCTGCGCCACAGACGTGGTTTTTCCCACGCCACCCCTAACCTCCCCCCTCCTTTCCAAACAGCTCGTTCCACATCAAGGAACAGACTGGAACAAAAGTACTGAGGGTCGTAGCTTTTCCGCCAGGTCAGACGTTGGTTCGCGTTTACAGCCGCCCGTGCGAAATAATTTAGAACCCGGCTGTAAAAAATACACAATCGGGACTCGTCACGCGCACCCAGGAATACGGTAACTCAAAACTGTCCCCCCCCCCCAGTTAAGTGTGCAAGACTGAAGCTGAAGTATTCAGAACTTGAAGTAGGGACAGGATATTAATGAAGTTACTACTGTGAGATACACTGACCAGTGCAAGAAATTATTTCTCAATTATTTAATAAATTGCAACCAGCTTATAACTAATTATACATTACAGTTTTTTTTCTATAGAAAACGTTGCCGAACATGACTAGTCCAAAATAAGTGTGATAATACATTAGTCTAGTAACTTTTTCAATTCTCTCGAAACCACTCAAGTAGTTGCCTAATTTCACCGTTAACGAGTTATTAATAGCGATCGCAGAAATCAAAATGCGGATTATTCGAAAACTGAACGCTGAAATTCCAGATGTAATTAGTTTAGACTAATAGATACAAAAATCATTTATACACTTACATACAAGTTCCGTCTCAGAAATGTGCCGCGACCAAGCGTGTAATATAGGTTGCATAGCAGCAGGCGCACGGCTCGTGAGAAAAATTGTATCTGAGCCTTGTGCTATGTAACCTGACTTACACGCGTGCTTACCAGGTATTGTCCTGCAGGCGTTGTTCTCGATGTTCAGTTCCTTCGCCTTAACTGATATACAAAAACGTCCGTTTTTTGTTTGTTTGCCTTCTATGTGGTCCTGTACTGTTCATCCGATTGCGATGGTGACTTGTGTGCGCGCGCGCGAAGGTCTCTGTCAAAATATAAATTGGTTGGATGGTTGGGGGAAGGGGCGTGTTAAGGAGCAGAACGGCAAACCCAAAAAATTAAAATGGCATTGCAACATATGGCGGAACAGTTAGTATTTCATAAAATCGTCCTTACGCATCTATCTCGCAGAGTTCTATTAACATACTAAACTTTGGTTTTCACGTTGAGCGATCATACTAAATTTTGGCCTCGTATAGGAAATTTCAAGTCTTGCCGACAGTTAACCTTGAAGTGACATTAATTGGATATAATATGCTACCAATTATTTTAGAATAACACGATTAATTATTACAGAATCACTACACAGATAAATATTTTTTAAAATTTTTGATTAAATTTTAAATATGGAAGGAAAACTTGTTTCCAACACCGGTCATGAAAAAACTCATACAATATTCCTGAACATACATAAGTGTTTCAACTTATCTGTAATGTCACGAAAACACTGTAAATATTTCTTTTTTCTATTTCTTTGCCTATGTTGTAAACATCGCGTTAAGTCATGAACTCCTGTTGAACATTTTGGGCACTGTAATATAAAAAAAAAACCATATTATTACGATTTTCATATTCTAGGACAACAGAAAGTTTTAATTAATAATTTTTAAAACTGATTTTAAAAGTAAGCGTAACTACAAATGGCTATCCTTCAAGGATATGTTCTGTGGTTACGTTACTTAATGAAATCCTGTTGAACATTTTAGGCACTATAATATAAAAAAACTATTATTACGATTTTTCTACACTAAGAAAACAGAAAGTTTTAATTAATAATTTTTATACCTGAATAACTTAAGGTAAGCGTAACTACAGATGGGTATCCTTCAAGGATATGTTATGATTTTTTTAAATTTAGAATATACTCGTTAAACTGCCCATATGTAACTAAAGAGGCTTAACAAATGCCATCGAACAGTTCGTAGTCGCACACCTCTGATGTAGAGTTCTTATATTTTATACAAAATTGTACCGTCCCCTACCTAGGGGCTAGCACCTCAACCACTGGTGACGATAACAAAATTGGAAAACAAGGTAAGGAGGGGGGCGAATCCCTATAGATTTGCAAGGGCGCTAAGGCAAAAGTAATCCTTACTCAAAAGTAAATCAAACTCGTAACTTCAAAGATCTCAGTAAAGTAATAGCAGTCGAATAACAATAGCAGCAAGCATAATCACATTAATGTTACAATAATGAAAAGGTAAACTGTAACTACAACTTCAACTTCAAAGAAAGATCAAATATCGGGTTCAATCCCAACAGGGATTGTTTTAAAACTCAAGATCAAATAACAATACATCAACATAACCATTAAACATTTTACTAACTCAATTAATGAGCAACACTAGTCAAAATTTTAGAAATGAAAAATATGAACGCACAGACATAACATTAAACATTAACTTTATGAATTACTATAAACAGACGTGCAAAACTACCAGTTAATCTGTCAATCTGAACAATATGACTCCGTGAAGCCCTAATTGAGAGTACTTCAAAGGGTGTAGCGAAAGACAAATACAAATATTACAAATATGCTAGCCCTATCCTTATAGGAAACTAACTTTAACAATAACAAAAACAATGCTAACTGAGCCCCATACCTCAGTAGCGAATACACAATACGACCACAAGTTTGAATAAACCCCTATACTTATAGGTGGTAAACTTCAGGGGGGCACACGCCCCGAAATAACACATACACCACGGGGACACATACCCCAAAACACACATACAGCAGCAAAATCTACTGAGTCCCGTACTTAGGTAGTATGCATACAATACCTATAACCCTAACACTGTCTCATAAGCGGGCATATATGGTGCATGGAAATTACTCAATCCAAATATTATAAATTATCTGCCATAAATTTACTTTCCTTGCAAAGGTCTAACCTTGAAAATTACACGCCAGCCATTATTAAATAATCAAAACTAAAACTATTTAAATGTCTGCCCCCCCCTCTCTCTCTCTGAATACTGAAAATATAGAAGATACCAAAAGTTAAACATTGAAAAACCCGAACGCGAAAGTTAATTTGAAATACTGATCAAAAGAGAAAAACAAAACAAACAGCAAAAACACGAACGTGACACTAGGTCTTGGGCCTTGCTACAGGACTTCAACTCAAGAAAAACGAACAAATAACTAAACAGGCGCCGAAAATTAATCAATTACAAGTCCTGCAGCATAATATCCCATTCCACATTTATGATAATGAAAGACAAGAGTTACACTATATTTCACTGGAAGCCAACTGAACGCACATTCAAGAAATCCTGGGGTTTATATACAATACATATAAACCCAGAAATAGTCCGCCCAACATGGCGGAGCAACAGTAACAAATAAAAATTACGATAAAATAATTATCACTAATAAGTCTGAAAATACATAATGAAAACTAAATACAAACTTTATACAACTTGGTGAGTAGAAAATTAATTACATATTATCTTAGTTTGTAAATGTTAGACATTGATAAGAAAAATAATTATAATAAAACGAAGAACAATTTCTTGATGTACGTGGCCGATCACTTGAGTGCGCTAGTGTAGCGCGAAGTTAGTTGGACTCTCTGCACTTGTGTCTCTGCTTAATTCACATCAAGTCTATGGCGGTGAACGTCATGTTTACATACTGCGTCGTAAAATGTTCTGAACTAATACAAGTGGATTGCTAAGTCACAAGGTACGTAAGTGATTCTATTGACGTGAAATGTTCAAAATGGAGCTGCGGCGAATATACAGATGTAAAAATAATGTCAATAATATTAGTAGGTGGAAATTTGAAGTGTCCAAAAGGCTCGTACGTCGTAAAAACTTGCCGGTCAAACCGACAGGGTCGGTTCAAAATTACATAGCTTCTTCATTCTTGTGTTGCTTTACATTTCAGTTATTGGTGCGATGTGCATTTTTGTGAATGCTGTTGTATAAAAATTATAATTGTGTACATAGCGATGTCAAGTAATATAATTTTCTGAATTGTAATGTTCTCTTAAGAGTGCGTGGTAGATAAATAAACTCTGAAATCATCATTTGAGTTCTACAATTTTTTCGAAGCCAATATGTATAAATTACTCAATGACAACCCTAGATAATGGCATTTGCCAACTTTATGAGTAAATATTTATCGAGAATTACTAATTAGTTACGCGTGATCTCTTGCGCCGTAGTTAAATGCACTACGTTCCGGCGTCAGAGATTGTGCTTCAGAAGTTCGTAACACTGGAAACAATTTCGTTTAAAACATGGGCTAAAACTATTGTCTAGGATTGCTATCGTTTAATTTTCGCAAATTGGCTTCAAGAAACCTAAAGTTATAGGTTAATGCTTTTAGAGTTGAATTATGTACCACGCCCTCTTAAGGTTTGCCATTACTCATGTGTTTGTGCACATTTTAAACTATATACATATAGTTTTTTTAAACTCGCCCAAAATGAATACTTTTGGAAATTGATAGAAGTTGTGTATCGCTACTTGTAGCCTATCTCAACTCGCAAGGAAAATTCGTTTTATTTGTGCAAAATGTCCGAAACTTGAGTTGAAAAAATTTTCAAAGAATGTTAAGGTGACCGCCTGGTGAAGGGTGTGTTTGTGTTTGTGAGAGGAAAATCGATGAGGCGCTACGAGCGACGCGGGCCGGCACGTGCACGCTTCTACATTTACAAGTCCTAAATGCGCGGGCAGTGTTCCAGCAGCGACGTTTTTGTGGGTCTTTAAGCAGTGAGCCTATATTTTGATTGAACCCGTCACTGTAGCAAAGCTCAATGTAGTTTTAGACCACAATTTTGAACGATTCTGGTACATGTATATTGATAAACAACTGTCTAAAAAACGATTTTAGCCAAGTTTGAGAGCATTAAAATAATGCATTCAATGTGCGTGGTCTCTTGAAAATATATTCACAGTTTGTCTTAAGGGGGAAGGGGGGCCCTTAATGCTGAATTTTATTTGTCGATTATCTGTAGTAACTTCTGTTTAAAAATGTTTTGGTAAATGTGACAATGAGGAGGCGTAGAAGATATTTGTGACTAATTTTGGAGATCATAATAGTGTTATATGTTCATGTTATATTGGATTTGTAATCATACTCGAATGTTAACCTATAATTTCCTTGCAATGATTCTGCATGACAAATTAATGAATGATTCCATTATTATTTACATCGAGAAGTGTATCAAGAATATATAGTATGTCTTGTGAAAGAGAAAATTTTGATGATACAACTTGAATAAATGTTATGGCTCGAAAACAAAAATACAATAAAATTATCTAACACTCCCCCATAAGTGTTTATTTTGTGTATAAGCATCGTGGACGCACATTCACTGGTTCCTGAGAAAAAAAAACGTACATTGTACGAATGGTGAAAATGTTGTACGCAATTAGATATGCTAACTATATTTTTGTGTATATATGCATGGTTTAAACACTGCAGGAGAAGATCTCGATTCGCGCTAAACGTTGGTGCATAACTCGATATTACGAAACATAGTTGAAAAATTCTGATTTTATGCGAGGGCAGTTTACGGGATACAGCACACAAATTATAAACTCTAGCATCAAGGATGGATATCCCCATTACAAACTGAACTTGACTAATTAAGGTGTCACTGATATTCACGGAGAACCATCTCCTGAAATATCTCGGGAATGTATTTTGTCGATATTATTACACCTTATTTATTCTCCAATATCGGACCTACGGATATAACAAGTAAATAAACACATAAAAATACTGATCATAAATGTTAAGGGTGTGATTTTTATGTGCTTAGCATTTCGTTATAAATCCGTTGAAAAATAAGTTTATTTTGTCCGAGTTTTGTTATTTCAGCGAGTAATTTGGGGGCTTTTAAAAAGAGAATTGGTGTAATAAACAAATAATTATCAATCTCAAAAACAACTTCATCCCCGTATAAAAAATGTAGATTTCGTAACCTGGTATTGGCTAAAATACGCCGTCCTTATAATAAACACAGTCGAAAAGCGACTACGACACACTTCTGTAGCTATCAAATTTCTTTTATGTTTTTTTTATTGGCAAAAAGAAATTATTTAACAGCATGAAACATACAAACCGTAGGCTTATGTGATACGTTTCGTAATAATATTTCACACAGAATTGATTTAAACTTGATTATTACTGAGAGTGGTGGAGCACTGTAAAACATGCGCCTCGCATTCGGGAGATGCAGGGTTTGATTCCCGATTCCGGCCATCCTGATTTCAGTTTTCCAGGATTTTCCGAACTAACTCCAGGCGAATGATGGAATGGTCCCTTAGTAAAAGCCATGGCCAATTCCTTCACCCTTTCCACTGTGTACCTCTTCCTTTCTCCTTTCCTCTGTGTACCTCTTCCTTCCTCCTTTCCACTGTGTACCTCTTCCTTCCTCCTTTCCACTGTGTACCTCTTCCTTCCTCCTTTCCGCTGTGTACCTCTTCCTTCCTCCTTTCCGCTGTGTACCTCTTCCTTCCCCCTTTCCACTGTGTACCTCTTCCTTCCCCCTTTCCACTGTGTACCTCTTCCTTCCTCCTTTCCACTGTGTACCTCTTCCTTCCTCCTTTCCACTATGTACCTCTTCCTTCCGCCTTTCCACTCTGTACCCCTTCCCTCTTTCCATTGGGGACGTCTCCCTTCCCTCTTTCCGTTGTGTATCTCTTCCTTCCCCCTTTCCACTGTGTACCTTTTTCTTTCTGCTGTGTACCTCTTCCTTCCCACTTTCCACTGTGTACCTATTCCTTCCCCCTTTCCACCGTGTACCTATTCCTTCCCCCTTTCCACCGTGTACCTCGTCCAATGCCTTGAAGTCCGAGGACCGACCAAATAAATAAATACTGGTCACTGATAGAACATTAATTTTTTGAACCAAGAAAGGCGATAAAGAAGCAATGAAAGTACAACGGAAGCACGGAAGAGATGGTTGGAAGGTGTATTCATTTTAGCGGGACTGCTGAAAGTGCATACTCGCCGACCGGTGAGGGGGGAAGGGGGCTAGAAGGCAATAATACATTCAGTCAGATAAGACATTCTAAGTTATACCGGGTTGTAACGGGGATGGATACTGCCATATCATCGGGGGTAACGGCCTGTGACATAATCAATGTGCAGTTACGGTGAATCATCACCCGTCGACGCTGCACGTGTTGCTAGTGCGGAGCAATGCTGTGTCCTAATTCTGTAAGTCGTACCCTTGAACAGTTCATCACCGCACACTTCACCACACTTCCTTCGAGAGAAGTGGAGTATGAAGGGATTTTGGTCAGCACTTTTGCCGCCTGGATGGGCGTATTTTGCACGTTCCAGGCCTACAAGTGCGGAAGCGATAAGGAGAACACAGCACGCCTTCCCCTAGCCTCCAGGAGCAAGTCACTGGACTGGCTTGCAGTCTTCTAGCCAACAACTAGGCTTTATGGCACATTCAGTGGTGACCCAACCATTTTATATCCCAACGCTAAGGAAAAATTAACGGGAAAATCCTATATAAACTCATTAGACTTGCACTCGAGAAGACGTGGGTTCGAGTTATGTTCATCTGACTCCATTTCGTGTGCTTCGTAGCAGAGTTTTATCTGATTTGGTTTCTTGCGTACCATAGCTGTGGGTGTCAATTATTAGAGTTGCGTGGTAACGTCTATAACAGTCAACTGAAAATATTAACGGTTCTATAATTATTATAAGAGCAAAAGCCAACACAGGGCATAGTATACGTATAGGTCTGGTGGAGTATTGTGAAAGTGAAAAATGTCTGGTGGGTTATATAATGAAACTAAAAGGTCACGGGTAGCGAAACAAATGTTTCAGGCAGGTAGTATGATCCCTAATTTCAGTTTTTCAATTTTCTTTTGGTATTTCCCGTGATTATTGTGTAATTTTCAATGATTTTTGTGGGATTTTAAATGTTTTTTTGTAATTTTCAAAATTTTTGTGTGATTTAAAAATTTTTTTGTGATTTTCATGTTTTTTTTGTTGTGATTTTCATGGGTTTTTTTTTGTGATTATCAAGGCTTTATTAATGATTTTTAAAGATATTGTGTAGTTTACATAGATTTTTCAAGACTCTGAATTTTTTTATGTGAATTTCAATGATTTTGTTGAACTTGGAAGATTTTTTTTGGGTTTACAAATTCTGAGATTTTCAATTAATGTTTTGTGATTTTCAATGGTTTTTGGTGTTTTTCAAGGATTCTTTGTAGTTTACAAAATTTTTGTTGCAATTTTTAAGATTTTTTTGGTTATTAAAAACATTTTGGGGGGATTTTTTCATTTGTGTTGGACTCTGATTTCCTCTTCGGATTTACGTATGTATATGCAGTGGCGGCTCGTAAGTTGTTGCCAGGGAGTGCAAAAGTTGCAGAGAACTGTACAGTGTTGTGTGTTGACGGGCCAGGCCTTCTCAATAGGCGGCACGTGGGTCAGATGCGGCCCGCAGAGAGATTTCTACTGACCTGGCATTAAAATATCAGGAATCAGCGAAAATGCTTTGTTATAATAATTTAAAGCCTATTTCTTAACAGTTATAGTTAAGGCAATGTAATCTCTGCGTATGACAATGATTTATGTTAGACTTAACATTAAGTTCAATTAATTGATTCCGTACAATGCCTATAATTATTGACAGTTTTTTAACTTTTGGCCCCCGAGTGTTTTTGGTAGTTATAAAATTGAAACAAGTGGCCCGAAGGTACATTTAATTGAGAAGTCCTGCATAGCCACTGACACGCTGGTATGTAGGTGCCGCTTATTACTGACTGGTCCCAGCACAAGATATTTCATGGTCGTTGTGAAATGACCATTTTCCCTTTGTCAGGAAAATGGCATTTCATGAGACATAATTTTATGTATGTGGGCGCTTTAGTTCCGCGCCTGCCGCAAGGAGGGCACCAGCACGCGTGAGCGTTGTTTTCGGTGGCGGCCACCAGGTGTGGTCAGGGAGGGAGCGCGCGCGGCTGTGGAAAAGAGTTGCTGGCGAGTCGCGGGAGAGACAGGCCGACGTGTGGTTGGCGAGTGACGTTAGCCCGAAAGGAGTCAAAAAGTTACATTGCGCGGCGTGGGTCAGAAGAAGGGGTTTTGTAGGGGAGCGCAGTAACTATGGACGTGTTTCGTCTAAACAAGTTAAATAGCTTGAATACGGACAATGATCCTTGTTGCTGGATAAAAATATTACGCAGGGGTTTGCGCGTGTTTGCGCAGTAACTAATGTCCCGCGTATGTAACATGTGGAGTGACTGTCCTCGAGCAGTCAAGCTGG